>JALRME010000059.1:108670-128081 GCA_026120035.1 Coleophoma eucalyptorum
TATAAAACAAGAAATGGGACTTATAGAGTGATAGTGGAAAGAAACCTTGTAAAAAAATCCTTTGGTATTACACGGTTCTATTAACTTACACATTCTAAACTAGAATGCGCTATGCAGCGGCACCATGATCACGGCTGGCACATATGCCACTTCCGACGTTGTATTGCTACCTCTACCACTATAGGCGTATCCTGGATAACCACACAAGCAACAGTCTCGATCATTAAGAAAGTTAACTAAAGAAAACTAGTGACATCCAATTCGCCTTCTGCAATAGTAACTGGTTCACAAAGCTTAGTCGGAATAGTAATAGTCGTAGTCCGCACTGCTGACGATGTCCCTACAGCTGGTCGGACCGTCATCCTCCCAATTGGCGCCTTCATTGAGGTAGTTACGTGGAGGGGCGTAATTCCGCTCATCCAAAGTCCTGTTCTGGTCTTCGCTCCACGGAGCTAACGTCTTATCTCTACCGTAGGGTTGGTACTCCGGTTTGTGAGACTCCTTGACACGCTTCTTGGTTTCTTTGTTAACCAGGTCTCGCCACCTATTGGTATTCGACCAGAATTTGTTCCACAACTGAGGGAGATACTGGACATCGCCAACACAGTAAGAGATGATTTCATCGGGGATTGGGCGCTGTTCGAAAACCCAACCACAGATTCTTTTGGCCTTGCGAATCAGGCCGCAGAATCCCGGCAGCAGTACATAGGTACAGCACTAAGATCTGGCAATGGTGTCAGCTCAGCGTTCTCACAGCTCACGAATCATCACGACGTATGTTTCAATCGAACTTTCAACCTCTAGCATCTTTTTAAAATGACGGAACTAGAAGAAGCACACTTCAACACCATACCATGGTGTTCCCAGCTCCTCAACAACTCCGATGTCATCATCGCTCCAACCCGCTCCCGCCAGCCAAAGCCCCACACGGAAGATATCCTAATATTCAAAACCCTTAACTCCAACGAAATGGTCAAGTTCTGGCTCTCTTTCCATAAACGCCCTCCTCAGGGCGATTCATGGATCGAAGAAGTCAGCGTCTTAGTCGCTCTTGGCGCGGAAATGAATGGAGCACCATACATGCTCCACGGCGGCATTGCGGCGACTCTTATGGATGAAGTGCTCTCTGTTTTAATGACAATTAATAATGAGACTCATCACGATAACGAGCATCCTTCCAGCACAAGTGCGGTGACAGTGCGTTTGGATGTACGGTACTTGAGGCCGGTTAGACCACCGGGGACGTTTTTGATAATTGCAAGGTTTAAGGAGAAGATGAACGAGGGAAAGAAGATGTTTTTAGAGGCAGAGATTAGGGATAGGGAAGGAGTTGCATTAGTCAAGGTAGACTCGGTGTGGGCTCGAGTTCCTAGGATTCGTGCGACTTTGTAACGGTGACTGATACAGTACGGGTGGTTACTCTAGTATACATGATCTAAGCCGTCAGTCGCTATAGTCTAAGTTCATAGACTTGTAGTATTGGGTATTAACGAAATATACCAAATTAAATTTTTCATTAAAATTGAGACTTCTTGTCTAGACTACAGCTCCCTATACTATAAAAGTGTTTTCCAAGTACTCCGGGATACTGTTTATCTTGTTTCTTTCTGATAATGATATATGTATATATTTATGTCTTAAAGGGCGGTTTATCCAAAATTATTCCATATACTAAAAAGTTAACGTGCGGGATAAGCGGATGGTACAGATAAGCGAATGATATAACTTTGAAACCCTATTTTATAGAAACACTAATAACTTAATAACCCTAGCTCTAAATAACTATTCCTCTATATCATTAGAATCATACGAAGCTACTCTACTAGCCTAGCAGGTTCGTTTGTTATACCCAGTCTCTCTATAGGCTCTATAGCGCCGATCATATGACTCGACCCGTGGTTTCCTCTCCTTATTTTGTCCTTGTTCTATTGAAATTTGGGTCTAAATAGCCTGTTCTTCTTCTATTTCTTAGATCTCTCCTATAGTAAGACTTCCGCCTTGCTAGAGTACCTTTCGTTTCGTACGTCGACGACGGCTTAGCTCTTTATTCGCAGTTTGAAGTCTTATAACCTCTACTTTAAGAAGTATAAGTTTATAACTAATCTAGCTTATACTTTTCTATAATCTATCGATAGAGTCCAAAATTGGTGTTAGAGAATTACTATAATATCGTACGATTCTACTCTTAATAAGAGTTGCTTGTTTGACTGCTTCTTTGGCTGTTTGTGGTGTTTTATAGACCTACGAGTGGGAGGTTAAGGGACGCGAGCTTTCAGGTACCGGAGTCGATAATTGAATATCTAGCTTTGATAGGACCTTCTTAGGGTCGTACGGAATAAGTCCTACCCCTCTAAAACCTCCCTGGATATTTGCTTTAGTAAAGGTAGCTTTAAATGCCTCTATAAATACTAGTATAAAAGATTCCTTGGAAATATAAGAAATCCGGCTACGTATGATATTCTCAATTTATAACCTATATGCTTTCTTTAGAGGCCCAAAACAGCTAACATCCAAAGGCTGGAGTAGGTAGGATAAATAAGGAGGTATATAGAGTGTAAGAATATTATTCGTATAGGCGTATTCCTAGAATTCAGCTGATATATAACTTTCGTGGCCATCTAGGATAAGGAGACGATATTTCCCTATTGTCTTCGTACGGGTATACTTATTAAAGTGCTCTAGTCATTCTAGAGATACTTTATTAGATGTTCAGCTATTTTCAGAGACACCAGCCCTCCAGCCAGCTGGGAATAGCTCTCGAGGATACCAGGAATCTAGGAGATTTTTGCCTTTAAAAACAATATATGGCGGGATAGCCCAGCCCTCCGAATTGACTCTCTAAATAACTATAACCTATTCCCGATTACTAGGCTAACGTAGCTTTGGTCTCGTCGTACGATCGGAGCTTATAATAACTATCGTGGTTCCGATCTAGCCTATTATAAACCTAGTCTCGTCAAAGTTATAGATATCCTTAATACGTATCCTAAATTTCGCGATAAAATTCTATATAAGCCTAAACCAAGCCTGAATCTTTATTGGATCTTCGCAAAGGGCTCTCTGATTATCATACGAACGCGTTTGGTATATTTTAATTCGTGGTTGTCGTTTTATAAAGTTCGTAGCCTATTTCTGTCCGACCGGAGACGCGTTACGTACGCGAAGGAGAAGATCTACTATATCTTTAACACCAGAGATTCGTATAGGAAATCCTTGGGAATCTAGGTCAAGTAACCTATTAACAATAGTCTCTTCTTCTAGGTTTGTAAGCTTTCGTGATTTGACTGTTGTATCGGCCTAAGGAGGTTTCCCTTCAATACGACGCGTTAGGGTCATATATAAGACCTTATAGATCTTTGCAGCCTTCCGTACGGTAAGTATAGTATCATTTTTAAGAGCTTGGAGGGTAAGGATAAGCTGGCGTTCGTTTGAAGTAGATCCTATAGTTGGTTATAGAAAAATTGTAGTATAAGGTAAAGGTAGTAAATTTATAACGAGGTTGTACCATTCGCTTATCTGTACCATCCGCTTATCCCGCACGTTATTACTTCACTCTACTATTATTAATCCCTAGTTTTGGTGAAACAGAGAAAATTTCCTATACAAAAAATGTTAGTATATAAGCTTAGTACCGAAACTCGATTTGACTATAGTGTAACGGTCGAAGTATTAACCTTGTTGAAAGCTTGTACTGAGAGGGTTAGGGTTGGTAGTAGAGATTGGTATATCATAGGTAGTAGGGGGTTGAGTGTCGAACCACGTTACTAACGGTCAAAGGATATTATTTGAGCTGAGTACGAAGCTCCTAAACTAAGGAAACTATTCTAACTTATATGGACCTTCGTGCCTCGTGGATCAGTTGGCTCACCTAGATCACTCACTAATCCTACTGATCCTGCTGATCCAATCACGTGATATTCTAGGTGTCTCGTTGTCGTTCCACGGCCTTAGGCACGTGCATCTGTAAGTAATTAGTCAGCCAAAGAGGCTCTATTTAGTAGGGCCTTAGTAATTACTTAGAATGCCATCACTTTTTAACCTGTCAAACCACAATTTCCGGGAGATATGGCACGTGACCATAGGGCCAGCACAACCATGACCAGAGTCGGAGAGGTTTCGGACCCGGGAAGCATATATAGGGGACCTGTCATGGGAAATGGTTTCTTTCTTCTGTTTCTTCTTATCTTTTTTGTGTCCTTCGTGCGAGACCTATAGGATTCGGATCAATATCAGGTTATTGTGCTCCCAAACACCTCTATCCTGCCTTTGGTCAAACCTGTGTCCTTACACGACGCCTGTATCAAACAGCAGTTTTAGGCATTAAAGAATCACGTAATTACACAGTGAGGGCAATGTATATAATGCAACTGGTTATAATCAATCCTTCATAGAACTTCCATCAACTTTCATCACTTTCCCCCAAATTTCATCGACTCTTGTTGTGATGTATCGGTGCCTATCATGAACTATTCAATGCTTCTAAATGCTGATCGAGAGTTCCTTTACTTACAAAGCAGAGGAAGAGAAGGTCAGTGATTATACCGCAGATTCTGCAGCTACAAGCCTATCAATAAGAAACAAGACCTCTATTTTCAGTCAGACGCATTAGTTCCCTCTCTAACCACACTTTTAATTCTATTGCATCTTCATCGCTTACAATACCTACCTCCCAACGAACTGCAACATTCATAAAGCCGATTTTTGCTGATACCAAAGAGATGCAGAAAGGTTTCGAGTACGTGCACAAAGAGCCCGAGAATGAGATTCGATCGAAAAATACCCTGGGACTACTTGTATTACTCATTTCTCCGTCTTGTCGTGCGTTGTTACCTCCATCTTCATTGAGACCTACTGTGTCTCCTTTGGCTGTACTCTTGTCAGGAAATTCGGCCCCACCATCAAGAACGCCGATATTAGAGATTTTGAAGGCGTGTTCACGTTTCTTTCCCAACTTTCCGAGGAAGAAGTTCGTAAAATCGCCTCCAAATCGTAACAAGTTCACATTTTGATTGGAGACTGACGCGCTGTTTTGGTCCACCAATAACCTGGAGATTCTTGCGCTGTTCCATAATCCATCATCTTTAACCTCGTCTTCTTCACTCCCACTAGCATTTTCCGCCTCAGGAGACGGCGATAGTGACCAGAAAGGGACGCTGCAGGATATATATCCTGTTGGTGTCGTGGCTTCAGATGAGAAACCTAATTGAATATTCGACGCGATCACACCCATTTCACGTTGGCTGTATCCTGTGAATTTACGTAAAGAGAAGGGTATTGTGCATTTGAAGCGGGTGTATGTTGGATACATGGCTAACTTTCTCGCAACCAGAACAGTTAGCAATGCCGTAATTGAGGTTTGCTCCATTTTACAACGCAGAACAACTTTGTTCAGTGTAGGATAGGGAAGGAAAAATATTTGAATATTGTTAACAGGCGGGTGGGTCGCGGACGGATCGAGCTTGGATCCATGCATCAAGATTTGCAACCGGGTCCTTATCCAGGAACCTTACAACGTCGGGAAGATTTATATTCTCTAATCTTCGCCAATGAGGATCTGGACGGGCTTCGCCCTCGATAGTGACGCCAAGAATCGGGTGTATTTTCAGCGTTTCAGCTAGTGCAGAGTAGACAAGAATGTTGAAGCCATTCAGGTTCCTGCGTCAGCTAGGAAGGATGGCTGTGGGAGTAGTGTATGTCACTGCGACCTGGACTTTATTATAGAACCTAACGTAGTTCTGGGCAATGTTAAAGCGTTCGTGGCGGCGCAGTGTGGGTTGTATCGACTTGCCTTAAAAGACGACTTCGGTACCGGAATAACTATCATAACCTAGAGTTGGGTCGAACGGCGGAGTTGCGATGTTCTTGTTTGATATCGGCAAGGGTAACTTTATTGTAAGATTAGAAATCAGCTATACAGATGATGTATCATTACTGCCTGCTTTACATATATATCTAAATATCGCTCTCTACCTTCTTTATGCCCCAGCTTTCGCCATTTTGCCAAGATATCGGTAATGTAGTGGATGTCGCCTACTCTAACTCAAACCGACCTTACTCAGAGTGGCACGTTCGCGTCATGCCAAAACTTTGACCCCTTTAAATCAGCTGATGACCACCATCTGAGGTCACAAACTTTCCTCTAACGTCCCAGCCTATATATTTATATCCGACCGTCATTCTTGGGATCGCTGGAGCGGCTGATGTATATTCAGACGCGCCTTCGTAGTCATGAGATCTCCGGCCGTGGTACCTCTCTTTGTCTTTTTTTGGATGCAAATTCAGATTGCAGCATCAGCCATTGTGAACCATGATTTCAATGTTACCTGGCTTTGGGCGAGTCCCGATGGTCTAGTAGCTCGACCCGTCATTGGGATCAACAACCAATGGCCATTGCCTCAGATCAATGCCACCGTGGGTGACACCGTCATCATCAACGTGCTGAACTCTCTTGGAAACCAGTCTACTTCCCTACACTTTCATGGCTTGTTCATGAATGGCACCTCACATATGGATGGGACGAGCTACGTCAGTCAATGCGCCATCTATCCCGGATCAAGGTTCACATACAAATTCACTGTACGCTTGGTACATCCATGTTAAACAACCTTTTGCTGAAGCAGCGTCTACAGGTCCAGCAGCCAGGCACATATTGGTATCACTCACATACCAAATCACAGTATCCTGACGGTCTTAGGGGCCTTTTGATCGTAAATGACCCGGAATCACCCTATAAATCGCAATATAGTGAGGAAATTGTGCTGTCGGTTTCCGATTGGTATCACGATCAAATGCAAAACCTGGTAGCACAATTCGACTCAGCAGCGAACAGGATGCCGAGTGATCCGCCGCCAAATGCAAATCTCATCAACGACATGCGCCATCCGAAAGTGCAAGTGCGACCAAACCAAACATATATGGTACGGCTGGTCAATATGGGCGCTTTTGTTGGCCAGTATTTTTGGATTGAGGATCACACCATGACCGTCATAGAGGTTGATGGTGTCTATACCCAACCGGCAGAAACGAGCATGATATATATAGCGGCTGGCCAAAGGTACTGCTTTCTCTTGACTACTAAAGAAAACTCAGCGGCCAATTATCCAATGGTCTCGCGTATGGATGTTGTGAGTATTTCGAGGATGATCCTACCAGAACGAGCTTGCTGACTACTTCAAGAGTTCCTTCTCGATGCACAGTACCCAGCCTACCAGTGTCGATGAGTCCGGCTGGCTTATGTACAACAATGAGCTGGCTTTATCAGAGCCCAAAAGCGTAGAGCAGCTTAATGCTTTAGATGACATGACACTCATACCTTTCGACCAGCAACTTCTCTTGAGTCACGTTGATAGAAGCGTTGAGTTGGACATTGGTATGAACCGTGGACAAGACGGAAAAATACAGTAAGCGTTGCTGATATCAGACTGCATTCACACATCATCGAATGTTATGGCGGATATTTTAAAATTCAGATGCACTTCTAACGATTTCGTTGTAGTTGGACACTGAATAGCATCAATTACGAATCACCCAAGCTTCCATCACTGTTTGCCGTTTTGGCTGCAGACAACAATATAACCAATCATGCAACCGATGCAAGTATATATGGTGCGAACACACAGACTTTTGTACTGGGGCGCAACCAAATCATCGAAATTGTGATGAAAAACAAACATATGCGGAAACACCCGGTGCATCTTCATGGTCACAACTTCCAGATCATCCATCGTTCCGGGAATAGCGATGATCAAACTCTACCTAAAATTCCGATGCGTCGCGATACCGTAGTCATCGAAAGTCATGGTAGCTTAACCTTCCGCTTCCGTGCAGACAACCCAGGTACGTAAAATGACACTGGTGGACTCGATACGAGTTGACTCCTTAGATACCCCAATGAGAAATGAATCGCTCCAAACACCAGCTGACTCAACATAACCATAGGTGTCTGGCTCTTCCACTGTCACATGGAATGGCATGCGCACTCTGGGCTCATGGCCACTTTTGTCGAAGCCCCTTTAGAATTGCAGCAACAGCACCTACTATCACAAGTCCCACTAAACCCAGATCCCGAGAAGTTCTGCCCTGCAGCGCAAGACCAGGCACTATTTTATCAGGCTCAGGAAGAAGTCCATATATCCAAGACATTCCACGAGTTTCGGGCCTTGTAAGTCTGCCTTTTATTTGCGAATATGGGTCCTGTTTCATTACAAACAACTAATCTCTAGCAGATCCCTTCGTCTTATTGTCATCTTTGTGCCTATTTGCTTAGTTGTTGCCGCCGCCGTCTTCTACAGGTTTTATAAAGTCCGACACAGTGCCCCTAAGAGTTCAGCATACTCATTGGTGCCACTCAACGAGACAAATGAGCGTGCAGAAGAAGAAGAATATAGGAGAGAAATGTAGAACGGGATCGATCTAGAGTATTTGTAAGCGTGATGGCAAATCAAGGAGCACGTAAGCCAAGACCCAATACTTCGTCTTCAATGGCACAATGCCCAGGCCTGAAATAAGCTCTAATGGTGTCTCTGTTATAATGAAACACCACGAAGCTAAAGGGAAAGGAGAGGAACGAAAGCAAGAACTAGAGATGTTGTATAGGTAGCGGAGTTGCATGGATTCCTCGACAGTCACATGTCCGCTACGGACCCACCGGAATCGACTCGTTACTGTAGTTGGAGCTTCAAGCTGCCGCTCTCGTAGGCCGCTAAGGTCATCAACACGGCCTTTGTCAAACTGCTGCTCAATATAGACAAGGTCAATATCAATTTGAGAGGAAATTTAAGTCACTCAATCTAAGATGAGCCGGACCAATTTCTGCCTCATTAAGAAGGACATATCAGCAAACCTCGTGGTATTAAGTTGGCCCTTGATATTAAGATATTGTGGGCTATTCACCTTGAATTTAAGCGGTGTTTAGAAGTTCACCATTTGCTGCTAGACTCTTTGCTAAACCGATAGCAACGACGATATCCGTATAGACAGACATAATCAAGAAGGGTGTATTTAGAGCCTAATGGCGGAGAGGGACAACAAAAGCAGAGGCTATACTACGACAGATAAAACGAGTTCTTCATTTTACCGATAACCATATTATACAACTGTTCACTTGGTCTTCTCCTGCCTACTTGTCCTAGCAGACTCATGCTTCCATTTTTCTATCTAACCTGCATGAAGTTTCAGAAACCCACTACAAAGTCGCGAAATCATGTTATGACACCTTCTGTAACTCAACTAGTAGTTAATTGTATGCCACTCCATTTTCTCCGTGCTCGTTTCACTGGCTAATTGTCCTAACGGTTGTTGTACCTTCCAGGGTATTGCTAAGATACCACTGCACACTGATATGGAATACATATTTTGGATCAAGAGACATGGAATCGAAGTTACTGCGCAAATAAACTCGAGCTGCTAGCTTAGCCCTGCGATTCATCTGTTATAAAAGAGCTTCAAAAGATGCATATAAGGTCCACTCGCACCAAGAGAAGCATACCAATGTTCTTACCTTGATACTTTCATCATCATTGAAGTATAAGGCAAAAGAATCTATATCATCAGTTGCCGTAAGGATTCTGCTGTCGTACTTATTGCAAGGGACATTCTCAAGCTCTGTAGCTATAATGGCCAGTGGTATGTGAGCGCCACAACGCACTTCAGTAATCCTTTGTTTTACTGCAAATGAAGTGATATTCCGCGTGCTCCTCTTTTACAGTAGCGCAAGCTGCAGAAGGATGGCATGCATTGTCTGTTATGGAAGTGCAACTATATGAAAGACCAAAGACTAAGCACGAGATAGGCCTGCATGACTTGGGCTTGCAGGAATGTCCACAATAACTCGTGCTCAACCATTAGGATCGTGGAGCACTTCCCCTTACAAAGCCGAATAACGAAAATATAGACTAATATAAAGGCGGTACTTGCCATCTACGCCATCAACTTGCATTCGCCTATTACTCACACCGCACTCGACCAGTCGCTTACATGCTTCTGTACGGCGCCGAGCTTCAAGGCCAACCTCCCAGTCATCCAATGATCGATTTACAGGTGGCCATATCTAATCTTCATCGCATTCATATGAACCAGGATTAGCAAAGAGCCGTGCCGTACAAGCAAGCACTTTTGTTGCACTGTTCCTTAAGATAGTCGCCACTTACACAGTACTGTGATTAGTCATTGTTATAGAAGAAACCTGCACGTACAAGCTCGGCATGTAATAACATAGGGATTGGATAGGAATATACATCCCACTCCTTAAGGCTAAATCCACCTCCTGCGCCTCCGAAGTGTACCTGAAAGAAGCAAGTGCTTGGTGTACAGCATTACTACTTGCTTAGAGACTTGATCAAGTGGAACCTGGTGAGCACCCGGGAGGGCGCCGGCGGGAACAGGAACAGGTATTGTGCTATACTTATGATTAGCGAGACCGAAACCCCTACCAAACCAGCCTGACCATGAACTTATATTGATTGATTGATTGGTTGATTGATTGTCTACATAAGTTAGTACCCAAACAACAAGCTCAGAGGCATACGTACGATTTTTGAATTTCAGGAAAGCCAAAGAAAGAAAGAAAGAGAGAGAAAGTAAAGAAAATTTCTTGGCTTTTATCTATCAACTTGCTATTATTCAAACCCGACAATACTAAGACCTTAGTATTATCCTTCGTGTCAATAGAAAACAACAATACTAAGCAGGATTTTTTGTTCCACCCCGAAGACCCACCGTATCGCCTCCGACCCTGTTTGAGGACAAATAGTCACAAAACGAGGGGGGTAGTATAAGAACCTGATCTACCAAGATATCATAATTGGATTATCCAGTTTTCATGTCACGTGGTTTATTTCCTCTCTTTTCTCCTTATGGTTTTTGTGTCCTTCGTACGAGACTTATAGAATTCAGTCAATATAAGGTTATTATACTCCCAAACACCTCTATCATACCGTTTATCAAACCTGTGTCGTTATAGCTATAGCCTAAGTAAGAATGGTTTTTTGTCTAATGCATATTTCTAGGCGTAGATAGGTCTAATTGCAAGAAATAGAGCGCTATGATTAGCCCCCTTTGATCTAAAATGCGGGCTTGGTTCGCCTTAGACCCTTGACCTTATATCGAGGCCTAAGAATGCTCGCTCAATCAGTCGCATGGGCCGGGCCGTGGAATATAGCTTATATATAGCTTGTACTAGCCTAGTTTCGCCCGTGTAGTGTTATATAGGTCCATTGGTAGGATGGCGGCCAGCTAAGCGAGGCAGCCTCGCCGAGTCGCAACCTTTTCACTTGCAAATCGCTTGCGAACGGATCTTGTGACGTCCCAAAGCGATAAAAATAAACAGTTACACCTCGTGACCTCCCCCCTCCTTCCTTTATCCTTTTCTTTGTTTTCCTTTATCTCTTTTAACTTAAATCTACAGATAGAACATTAAGATGTATGCTCTCCGTCTTATAACTCTCTAATATCTAGCTACTAGGGCCCTTTCATCTCGACTCGACGCTTTAGAGCCCTCGTAAAAGAAGGAGACCAGTTTTTTATTCTATATATTAGGAGGAGCCCAAGGGTATATACCATAATCTATTTCCGCCAGGCTACCAGAATACAGGGGGTTGGAATGACCGCTTGCTGTTTGTATACGACGGTCAAGCATACTACTGGTCAAATTAAATATCTGGCGATACGTCTTCGTGATTGCTATAATAATTGATTAACTATCTACTTAACTATCCTCTCATTAGCCACAGTATACCAGTCCGCTCTTCCTCAGATCTAGCCTTAACGACATTCTAGAGCGTTGGCAGAAAGCCAGTACGTTAATATAAGGCGAGGTGTAGTAGACAAACATGAATAGATGCTAATTCGCCCTAGATGTCTTAGTAGTATATTCTCAATACACTTAGGCGGCTTTGCTATTAACTGAAAGTCTCGAATCATTTGACTGCTCTAGCGCTTAAGCTTTCCTAGGCGGAAGATATCCCCAAGAGGCAACCTTTTTGATAAAGATTCGAGCCGTAGGGGACATTTTGCTGGGCCATATAACGCTATCGGAAGCTATACACCATAGAGCGCTAACCAAATTTTTAGATAGCTATTCAACTCGAGGCGGCTAGCTTAGGAATCCCTTCAATCTTACACAAGGGAATTCCAGTAGCAGTAAGGGCCCGGCGGTAGCGGTACGACTCAACCAGGCCGCTATCGCTATAGATTCTAAGACCTATTGGTCTTTGGTTCATCTATCTTTCTATCTTGGCTTGTATATAGAAAATTCTACTCTAGGACTGATTTCGCGTTACGGTATTGTCTCAGGTAGTTTCGACAATCTCACCTAGAATGGATTGTGTTAGTACCCAAAAGACGATTATTCCAGCCAATTTAGGAAGCAAAGTGATCGTAAGGGAATGAATCTAGGTCTGCTATAGAACCCTTATTGGTCTACTAATCCAGTGAGCACAAATCGTTAAGGTTCTTTCTATAATATGACTAGCAAGTTCGTCGTAAGGCTGTTAATGCCCTAAACTAGCGTGCCAAGTATAACAGCCTTCTCGAATAGCTAAGAGCGGGTTAGGGTTACTAATTCATACTTGCTCGCTCGTCGGAACTTATTCATACTTGCTCTAAGCTGTTCATACTTGCTCTAAGCTGTAACCCGGTATTATTAACGGTTACTAGGTCTAGCATGGTAGGAACGTATAGGTCAGGTGAACATGGACCGCAGTCCATATCAACTTTATTATACAAGTTCATCGAGCTCAGCTGTCTAAACATAAACATCTTTAGTTTAGTCCTCAAAAACCAATCTCCTACAAAGCCACGCTGCGGCTAACATTGCGAAACCCCCAACTCTTAAAGCCCAGCCAGTTCCGTCTGAACTCCCCGCTTGGTGCGCCACCCAAAAGACACCGCTACATATCAACGCCGCAACTAGTTGGGGAGCAGAGATGGCTAAATTATGCAAGCTCAAAATGGTGCCTGTATCATAATCTTCCCCCACTTTGCCATTATGCTTAGTGATTTCCGCACCAATGATAGCAAATGGAGCCCAAAGCGTCATTGCCCAGGATAAACCAACGCACCCAATGACATATGTGCCACCAGTTGGTGAGGTCACCAGGATGGTTGAGAACGTTGCTAGTGCGAAAAGTAGATGCGAGACCATCCAAACACTTGCGACGTCAAACTTTTCGAAAGACCTCCTTTGGATGACTGAATGCTTGTCATGATTCAAAGTACCCGTATTGAGAGACACGAATAACGGGAAGATGCTATTCGCCAGGATGGCAACAATTGCGAAGATAAGGCTGGCGAAAGTTCCAGAATAAAGGCCGTCTTCATGAACGCGATCCTTTGCAGTTGAGGAAAGGGAGCTATCGCCAATCAAGATGGGTACGCTATCTTATGGATATTAGTTTCGAGCAATTATTGGGATTATGACATACTTACAAAGGTCACTTATGTAACTGTTTCCATGTCAGCCCATGTCAGGTAATTTTCTGACAAGTTGAAATGAAAATTCAGTAACATACGTGGTGCTATAGAAAAGAAATGGGTACCAGCCCATCCATGCACAAAATTGAACCTGGCATACTCTACGAATCCTCCATGGCATATCTCTAGAGGTGCGTAATAATTGTCCGAAAAAAGAGGTAAGTTTTATATTCTCTCTAGGCGTTAGCAACATGCTTTCTGGGTCATTCTCTGAGACTGCAATGCAACTCATTCCAACTGTAATCGCTAAAGAAACAGAGGCAATCAAACAAAGCCCCTGGAACTGGGTTATCGAGGAAGATAGGAATAGACTTGGCAAATCCGTGAAGCCAGCCAGATACCCAACGATATTTCCCAGTCCAGTGAGACGGCTTGCCCAGGCACTGGCTTGTGCTTGTTGATGTCTTGCGCAGTTCTCGATAATTAGTGTTCTGAGGCCCATTTGAAGGGGTTGAATAGAGATATTGAGAGCGTAGATTCCAATTGTCGCAAGTATTATGGCAACTGTTCTGCTGCCGTCACTATCGACACCTCTGTTTGAGGATATCAACAGTCCTTTAAGAATGTCACCAGACCAGGCGAGAAAAAACAAAGATAAAATGGTTGCCAATGCTCCGCTCAGAATATATGGCCTTCTTCGGCCCCAAGGGATACGGCATCGATCACTGAGCGCTCCCATCAATGGCTGGATAACGATGCCACAGAGAGGCCCAGCTATCCACACAAGCGCGGTGAGCGATTTCGAAAGTCCCAGTGATATTAATAATGGCTGATTGAATTGTCAATCGCATGTATGGACGAATTTCTGATTCAGATCTTCCAAGAATAAGGTGTGTCGGGTCTAAAAAATCTAGTAGAAAATACATACCGCACCACGAGACGAAATGACAGACCAAACAACTTGAAGACTACACAAAGAATTAGGACTGCCTGGGTCATGGGCTATCTGGAAAGTGCCTTACCCACCAAGCCCGCATGTTGAAGCAATCAAGAGTGGCTTGCTCAAGGAGCGCTTTTGAAACTCATTTTCCGTTTGCACATTTTCTTCGTCTGGTATGCTTCTATAGTGGTGGTTTTCAAAAACAGTCTTATGCGATGTCTCGTTGCGAGGGAACTTGAATGCTAGTGACATATCTATTAAAAAAAACTATGATCTGGCGAAAACCCAACTGAACATAAAAAATCCGGATTACCATGAATGTAGTGACAGATAAATAGGCATCTAGACTAATGTTTAATGAGATAGACCGGCTAATGGCTCGCTATTGAGGGTAAAGGAAGACTGTCCGGAATATAATGATGCTTTTACAAATTCCGGAGGGTAGATACCATCAGCCATGACCACTAAGCAATGAGATGCGGCATGCCATTAGAACTTGAGCTCAATGGCAAATGCTTCAATTTCTTCGTCATACCAGAAAAATTGGCTCTTTAAAAAATACTCAATCGAACGTTTACGATTCACAATGTGCTTATATGATATAGTATTAAATACCTCTAACATTGATTAAAGACCTATCCTACTCTCGAACAAAATGACTCTCATCTTTCTGCTTTCTTGTTAGTAATTTTCACACTTCTAATCAAGGTCACTCACTCGCTATAAGCCTACTCCACGAGTTATAGCTACCAGTCAAAGGTGCCCCGTACATCGTAGCTCCATCTAGGTACTTTTATATTAGAACTTGGCTGTTCTCTTATCTGCCATATTGAACCTACCACTCGAGGTGGTCCAAATTGCTATTAAACTGCCAAAAGCAGCAGATGAAGCCAGCCATAGAACGATTATGAGAAATGTGATTCTTAACGGACAAGTTCTTTTGGCTGGCCGATTCTTGAATGAATCATTATCGAATGTTGAGGTTGCACGTTGAAAAGGATACTGAAACAGTCCCATATCTGTAAATTGAAAAGGGGGTCTAAAGGTGATCTTGGGTAGCCGGTTCAAAATGTCTCTGCGAGTTGTCTTGAGAAACAAAAATTTTATGCGCTTTGTTGGAAGCGGTACGTCTGATTGTGTGTTATCTTCGAATATGCACTTAGATAGACTCTCACTGGCTATGATTAAGCGAGCAAGGCCGTAAATATCCGTAAGTCCGGAAGCAGTGCCGGAACCTGGTAAAGAAAAGGTTCGAGGTTCCGGAGTACTTTTTACGGCTGCAACTCTTTTACCCCCGGTGCCGGAAAGAAGTCAGCAGTAATTTTTGGTGAGGGCAACACAACCTAAGCGACGACTTCGTTCCGGCTGCGGCCCCCCCCCCTCAGCGCCTTGATATATATGAACTTCCTTAGTATGTAGCTGCTTAATTCCTTAGAGCTTGTTCCAACGATTATCTTGCTGCAGATCTTTGTCATGGCTGAGAAAAAACCACTTTCCCCTTCAAAGTATGAGCTCCTCCGAGATGGATACGACGAAAGTTCTGAAGTTGGCGAAGAACGAGAAGACATGACTTACAATTCCTTCTATCCCCGCTTTTACAACAGATATTCTCGTCGTTTCCCGGTCATTTGCATCGGCATTTGTTTAAGTTGCTTCATTCTCAGCTTGATAATTCTCGGGGTATCTGGAATTCTGCTGCGCATACGTTTAAACCAAACCGATTCAACTGGCGCTATTTCCTCTAGTACTCCCAACACCTTTCAAAGCCACCACGGCATATGGGTAGAGGAGGCGCCTGACGACTACCCATGTGGCCATACTCCTGCGGAGGCTGTTGCTCGTGGTTGTAAATTTGAGACCTTGATCACATCTTGGCAGCATCCAGACTGCTTCGATGAAGAGCTCAACACCGAAATAGTGGCACGCTATTCACCTTTGCCTTTTTACTGGAGCGATCGATTACTCCCCGAAGGCGAATACCCAACACCCGAAATGTTGCATGTCATTGACCCAGAAGACATGCCGTTTCATGAAGGTCCGTTCTGGACTACGAGAGAGTATCACACTTGGCACTGCAGTTATGCGTGGATGAAAATGCATAGGGCAGTGGAGCACGGGTGGAAGTTGGTAAGTCGATATTTTGGACGAATATTCCCGAATTCAGTTTATTCAAAAATTGATGCATTGCTTCAAAAGGAAATTAAGAAATTGTCCCTCTTGAAGCAACCTCACCTCCTCTACAAACATCCAAGAAAAGATACTGACTGTGTACATCGCAGGACAAGTATTTGTCGGGCTATGTTCATACAGAGCATTGTGCAGGATTGCTTGTAAATTCTAGCCGACCTGGGGCAGCAGAGCTGTCGTCAATTATAACTTTCGCACCCGGAGGCTTATTTTATCCCAAATGTTGATTAAGGGTATCGAGACGGGAGAATCGTAGTAGTAGATTATTCATTGCAGAGGAATATATTTGAATTAGATTGAATTTATTGTGAATTGTTTCAGACAACTTGCACGAAGAGAATTTGGACCAAAAATAAATAAAACGAGGCATACTCTACAGCTCTGTAAATCGAGCTGAGATAACCTAGAATTGTGTTACCTTAATTAATAAGGTTGATCTACTTGATGGAAAAGTGCCATTGCTATTCATTCTCGTAATTCGGCTATTGCTGACAGTTATTTGTCAGTTGCTGTCGATAAATCCCAAATTTCCCTTGCTACGCTAGAAAATTTTAATTACTTAATCACGGATTAATTTGACAATAGAGCTTGATTGCTTAGCTTTAATACAGAACTATTCAAGATCAGCCCTCAACATGTCAATTTAGAGCAGTAGAAAGCATATATCTAGCGAAGAGATTTGATATTCCCCTTATCCATGACTAGCTACCGTGCAGTATCAACTAATCAAATATCGCACTTTCTCACTGGTGCTAAGTGACAAGATATTTAACTTAATCCTGGGACAGAATGTCACGCTTGTCCTGAGATAAGATATCCCTCTTCTTGTCCTGGGACAAGATGTCGCGCTTGTCCTGAGATAAAATATCCCTCTTCTTATCCTGGGATAAAATGTCGCGCTTGTCCTGAGATAAGATATCCCTCTTCTTGTCTTGGGACAAAATGTCCCGCTTGTCTTGAGATAAGATATCCCTCTTCTTGTCCTGGGACAAGATGTCACGTTTATCCTGGGACAAAATATCGCGCTTGTCCTGAGATAAAATGTCGCGTTTATCCTGGGACAAGATGTCGCGCTTATCCTGAGATAAGATATCCCTCTTCTTATCCTGGGACAAAATGTCCCGCTTGTCCTGGGATAAGATGTCACGTTTATCTTGGGACAAGATGTCACGTTTATCCTGGGACAAAATATCGCGCTTTAAAGCTTTGCATGTAATTAGCGATATTCCAAGATTTCTAAGAACGAGTATGCATCCAAATATATATATACATACCTGGAGCGCGAGGTAATGCCAGAGTGGCAGCTGCGAGGGAAAGCCACATGAGGAGAGTTGACACCTTCATAATGAGTGACGTTCTGGAATACTGGGGTTGCAAATTGGGAGGGTTTCGACTATTGGAAGTTCTAAGGTAATTGCAGAATACTTAAAGAGATTGAAGACTTATTGAAGAACTCCATCATCATAGGTAGATAATAATCTGGTTGAGGAAATCCGGGCGACAAATACGGAAGTGTAAAAACTGCTTCCAATCCGGAATGGTGAGTGAGTAAGTGGTGAGCGTGCGAGTGATCAGTTCCGGGATTTCTATATCTTAATAATACCTAAGTCGCTTACGTCGATGCTTGCTGTTTTCTTTTTCGGAGCTCGGAGCTTCGTCAACTAACAAGCGGAGGCTCCGGATTTTCCCAACGACCTAGGATTGCCAGAAGTGGTCCGGAGCTGTCAAGGATTACAATGCATAGACAGCAAGCTTGACGCTACTTGACCTTGACCCCTCGGACTTGTACACTGAAGGGCGCACTTACAGTAGGGTTGCATCTATTACGTAATATTCTTAATATATAATCAACTTCACTTTATAATACGTACGTATTACAGCCTATAATATATAATTTGCATACTTTGGGCACAAAAATGTACATATCTTTGCATAAAATAAGCCTGATTAGCGGGTCCTGAGAGTATGACGCACATTGGCAAAATGAAACCTTCCTAGTCTAGCTTAGAATTATAGGTATAACTAATCTAGAAGCTTGCTTACTTTACATATTTGGTATATAGTATATATCAGAACTAGTCTTCATCTAGTTTCGATTTAGTTATTATAAATAAAGGATGAGTTGGTTAGAGTTAGTCTAGGGCTTTAGGAAGGACAAGAGCTCTCTATTTAGGTTATATATAATTAAGGTATAATTTCTTAAGTGAGAGATCTAATTAGAAGCCGAAGAATAATGAGACTATATCTAGATTATATCTACTTATTAAACGATTAAAGACTAGGCCAAATAGGAGTCTTACCTAACTAAGGTTAGTGAAGCTAAGGGTTAGGGTTAAAAAAAGGTTAACCCTAAGATATAGGTTTTACTAATGTATATGTACTCTTATATCTGTAAGAACCTGACCTGCTCAGAACAGACAACTGGATAATCCAGATATATGTCATGACTCCAAGAGCAGTATGATAAGCGAGTATAAGTAGAGTCGGAGGGGTTTCGGACCTAGGAAGCATATAAAGGAGGTATGGTATAGAATTTGGTTTTCTTTTCTTCTGTTTCTTCTTATCTTTTTTGTGTCCTTTGTACGAGACCTATAGGATTCAGTCAATATAGGGTTATTGTGCTCCCAAACACCTGTATCCTGCCATTGATCAAACCTATGTCCTTACAATAAGGAGCTCTTTAACTAAATAAGAAAAAGATATAGCCCTAGAATTAATATTGAAACAAACGACTTGAAAATCTAAAGAATTTGTATAAATAAATAGAAATATATATGTTGGAATACCTCTCATTTCAGCTGTACCAATAACAGTCAAAATGCGTGAGGTAAAATGTGTATATCTTTTTTCTCTGTTCTAAGTGAGTGTGATGGA
>JALRME010000005.1:0-80451 GCA_026120035.1 Coleophoma eucalyptorum
CAACTTAGCTTCGACATACTGGAACCAGGGGCGCTGGAAGGAAGCCGAAGAGCTAGACATGCAGGTGATGGAGACGAGTTTGAGGGTGTTAGGACAGGAACATCCCGACACGTTGAATAGCATGAGCAATCTTGCCTATACATTGAAAGACCAGGATCGTGTGGCGGAAGCCCTCGAGTTAATTTCATCCTGTCGCGAAATATCGACAAATAAATTAGGTGCGAACCATCCTAGCACTCTAGCATATGGTCAGACATATAGTTCTTGGAGGACAGGGTGATCTTTTCATACTAGGTTAAGTCTAGAATTTACCTGTTTGACTTTGCTAATATCACATCAGCATCTTATTCTTGTGCTAGTGCCCTTTAAATTGTTATGCTTTGTACAGACAATCAAAAACATTCTAGGTGAAAGACAGAGTATCACGAAAGCTGAGGGGCGGTAACGAAGATAATCCATTCAATAGACGAGTTCAAAGCAGCAGATATCATGTTTTAGTGTTCATCTTCGTTAATCGGATTATACTTTAATAGATACTTTATCAAAGACTACCTTGCGTCAAGTATATCCTACTGATGTTTTCGCATTAGTTATTTGTTCCTATCAAACGCCTTGAATTGTGGAACAAAACACTACTATCTAATTTAGAAAGTAAGATTTGTTACTATAGAGTAGTCTTGTTTTACACAAATCTCCACTCTGTAATTCTAACCCAATCATTTAAAATCCTTCAGAATTCATTTGATTTATCTTGCCGCGGCAGAGAGGTTGTTTGTGATGTTAGATATTAGCGTCGTGTCTGTTGCACTTGGGAAGAGTTTGCTGTTGCGTAGCTGCCCTTGTGTTCTCTGGCGGCAGACGGACTCGAAGCTATTCAAGCGAGCACCGAACGTTTCGTCTCCCATAATGAAGGAAGCTTCGATCAAAGCAAAGCAGGTCGTCAAGATCCATTGCTGTTAGTCTTTCCACGAAATGCTCTATTGTGGACTAGATCAATATTAGATCAATGTCTTGCAATTACCAACTAGTAGTTAGGTCCATGGCAAAATACATCCTTCTTTGCAAGCCCCAGTTATATTTTGCTTCTACCAGTTTTCCACTTGTTATTCCAGACACTACTCCACAACTCGCGATTTTATTGGATTTCATCGTATCCCAAACTTCCAGTCATTAAAATGGCTCAGTTGCGCGTCCAAAATAAAAATGGTAGCAGTGGTAGGTCTAAGTACCGCGAGACTATAGTCAACAATAACTTCTCCCTCGATGAAGAAGCAGATCAAGCACTACCCCCTACTGATCTCCTTCACCGAAAACTGAAAGCTAGGCACATACAGATGATTGCGATCGGGGGCAACATCGGAACCGGTCTCTTTATAGGCTCTGGCAAAGCATTACATACAGGTGGTCCACTAGCCCTTGTGGTTGGCTTCATCATGGTATCTGCTTCTTTGACCATGATGATGCAATGTCTGGGAGAAATGTCGGCGATCTTCCCGATCCCTTTCGCTCGATATGCAACGCGGTTCACTGATCCAGCATTGGGGTTTGCTGTCGGCTGGCAGTATTGGTTGTGCTGGGTGTCGATATTTGGCGCTGAATCCTCTGCTTTTGTGGTAAGAAGCCTTAGATGCCGTGAGCGAACAGTTAAGTTACTTGCTGACTTGGGTAGATCTTGAATAACTATTGGAACAATAACCCGAATCTTACACCATTATGGATTTCAATATTCACCGTTCTCAATATAGCCATACACTTTGCGCCAGTCCGAGTATTTGGAGAAGTGGAGTTTATAGTCAGCTCTTTGAAGGTAATCACGGTTTGCATTTTCATCATATTGGTCTGGTGTATCATGGGTGGTGAGTCTTGCTTCAACCTGATCTCTAGGAGCTTGTCTAATTCAATTAAGGCGCTGGTCCGGCGGGCCGTAAACACGGAGCAGAATACTGGCATTTGCCAGATCTCGAAAACGGCCTCAGCAACGGCTTCCGCGGTCTCGCAGCAGTATTTGTCACGGTAGCATTTCCAGCTGGAGGAGCCGAAACGGTTAGAGTCGTCGCTGGCGAGGCCCAAAACCCACGATATAATATCCCTCGAGCTGTCTGCACATTGATGTGACGAATCTTCATCTTCTATGTTGTGTCGATGCTATTCCTAACTTTTGTCGTGCGCTACGATGCAGATGCCTTGGTTGGGGGATCAAATGCCAATAGTTCACCATTTGTCCTCGCAGTTCGCAATGCTGGCATCCCAACTATTCCGGATCTTCTCAATGCCATTATTATGGGTTGTGTCGTGTCAGTCGGAAGTACCTGAGTCTACACCTCCTCCCGCACTCTCAAAGGTCTCGCGGAAGAAGGATTTGCATTCAACTGCTTCAAGAAGACTGATACACAGGGCCGGCCTTATATTGCTCTCATATTCTCAGCAACAGTGGGAATGGTGCTTTGCTACTTGAACTGTAGTAGCACAGGCGCCATTTTGTCTGGGTGGTTCACATCCATTTCAGGCCTCGCCTTCTTCATCGCTTGGTTTGTCATAATCGCGTGTAATTGGCGATTCCATGCGGCTTTGAAGGTGCAGAATGATGATAGCCTACAGCGTCGCTTTGCGTTCCGTGCCACTGGCTAGCCATACTTCTCCATCCTCAGGTTTATCCTGATCTCTTTCATGGTGAGATTCGTGAAGCTACAGACCTTTCAAGAAACCCAACTAATTCCCTGCTCAGATCATCTGTCAACTCGTCGTCTCTGTGTCACCCATCCATGGCTAACCATCAGCAACTACTTTCTTCGCCAACTTTCTCAGTGTTCCTCTTTTCTTTACGCTGTGGGCTGGGTAAAAATTGATCTACGGGACGAAGGTCATTCCCTTGGAGAAGATTGATCTGTGGAGCGATCGAAGGCCACTCAACCCGCGTGAAGAGTAACTTTTGGAAAAGCATCATAACATGTCGGTAGTTAGGCGAGCATTGTCGTATTTACATTAAGATAATTCGATTCGATTCCTTTTCTGTGAAGGTTGCTTAGTTATGACTTTTGTCTTGTTCTTGAGATGCCTTGTGGACTGGATCCTATCATAATTATTTTATAATCTAAGGTTAATCTAATGTCTATATTCTATGATGTATGATTCTATAATCTATAGCTCTATGCTCCTTCAGATTTTTACCCACAGATGTGGTCCTGTCGCCGTCCATCTAGCCACCATAATTAGTAATCCACCAGCAGCCATACAACTGCCAGCCCAGACCTGCGCATAGAGATAACCACCATCATTCGCCTGAATCAACGCACCACCAAGCGGTGGGCCTGTAAGCACCGCAAAACTAACTACGGTGAAGAACATTCCCATTCTGATCCCGGCAGTCTTCAAATCCGTCGTCAGATTTGACACAACCGCTGGGAACAGACTTTGGATCCCGGCAACGAACAGACCATACATGGCTGCCCAGCCAAAGAGTGATGCTCGTGCGTGTATAGCAGTCCAGCTGTATAAAAGCAATGAGGCTATGAACGTAAATGGGATGATTGAGTTCAAGGGCCCAAAATATTTATCGGATAGAATGTTGGGGTATAAGCGGCCGAAGATACTGAGCCCATTCATGAGCAGCACGAGTGAAATGCCATCAGATGAATCAACACCGACGACTTCTGTGCCATACGAGCCAATCTGTCCTTCGTGAGTAAGTCATACATGCTAGGTGGGGTGAGTTACTAACATAATAGAATGCGAAATAGAGACTCCAGAAACACATGAACATTCCCGCCGTGAAAATTGTAAACGGCGGCTCCTTGAAGTATCCCCACTCAATGATCGCACCAGTTTTCCGGGGCGGCAACCTCGTCTTGGTCAAAGTGCACGTCAATATACTCGTGGCCATGATTATAAAACCCAGTACTCGCACTGTCCATGCGAATCCAATCTTTGGTAGCAGTTGTTGCACAATGAGCGGAAAGATGACACCACCAAATCCACTGCCAGCTGATGCAATCCCAAGGGTGAGAGATTTCTTCGTGCTAAAATATGAAGAGACTAAGGCAATCGAGGGACAAAATACAAGTCCGTCGCCAAGGCCAGTACAAATTCCCTGCGCAAGTAGGAGCTGCCAATATTTTGTCGCCAGGGAAGTCATCATGATTCCTATGACCTGCAGTATGCTGCCAACGATCAAAGTAATTTTAAGATATCCCGCATCCGTGGCCCGTCCACTGAATGTCCCTATGAAAAACAGCAGAAAAATCTGTATTGACCCAACCCAGGAAACATTGGATGGCTGAAATCCAAGCGTATTCACATAATAAGTTTGAAAAACACCAAACGAATTGATATAACCCCAGGTGTTGAAGATGATCAAGGTGGTCATCGCGCATTGTGTCCAAGCTACCACCCCACCGTCCGGAGGCGGCTCGATTGATTTGTTCGACGAAGTGGTAATCACCCTCGTTATCTGGCTCGTTACTTTTTCCAGGATCGCTCTGGCATGGTTGTGGGTGCCGCTTTCGAGATCGTTTTCCTTCTCATCAATACTTGGTGCGCCTCGAATTGCGTCGTAGCCAAGGATTTCAACGGTCTCGTTTGGGGGCGCCATCTCGCGCGTATCTCAATACTTCTTGTGCTTATGGTCACGCTTTTTACTGGTGCAGATTTTCCACAATTCAGTTGATCCTTCGATGGCAAAGTCGTCTCGTTTTCTTCACTTTACAGCTCGTGCGTGTATCGGTGAAAGTCCCTGCCAGAGGGAGAGTCCAGGCATGGCGAACAGCGTCAGAGATATAGCTAAGAAACCTTCTCTAGCACGCCTAAAAGCGGATCGTAATGGAAAAACGGTCTTCCTTAAGCAAACGTAGGAGGTCATGGAGAGTGGATCACGCATATCTAGCGCTGGGTTAGGAGCTATGCCAGCCAAATTGTGTGCGCGCGGTGAAGCTCTCCTCCGATAAAGGGCCCGCGCTCTGCTGGAAATCCAAGTTCTAGGAAGGTCTGGGTGGAATTAATTCCGAATGCTTTCGTCCAACAGTGATGTGACCGGGAACCATCCGCCTGTCGGTTTGCAATTGTCAGGTCCCAAACGGATAACCCTTCGCAAATTTCCATTAAGCCCTTCCTTTTCCTTGTTTAAGTGGAACTCTCCCCTCGTCTTAGTGGCTCTAGTGGCAACCTGGGCCGTGTGCTCATGCCCAAAAATGGGATGTTAGGCTCTTCGCGCTTGCACGCCGGCTCTTTTCCGATCCTTGTGTCGGCTCGTGCTTGTGAGGACGAGCGAACTGTGAAGGGGTAAGAACTAAGATGGTTGAAAACCCAAATCAATTCCAGAAATTGAGACTAGAGTTCTTCCAACTACTAGAGCTAGGTGAGTGACAGACTGATCTTAGTTTTCTGGTCGCAGTCCTGCAGCTATGTTGAATATCGCAACGTCGCTTGCGAAATCGGGAAATCTAAGGCGTGGGTTTCCTCGACAGGTTTAGCGACTAAGTCTCCGTGCTTTCGGCGCCGACGAAGTAATTGCGGCTTATCGCTTGCTTTATCGCCCATAACGCCGGGAAACTCTCAAGAGTGGTGATTCGGCGGACATGGGCAAGTCACCGCGAGAAGCATCGTGACCGACCGACCGAGAGTGGTCTTATGTCGAAGCAAAGACTCAACTCATCTGATCAAGTATATAGTGTAAGAGCTTCCATTGTTTCCTTTCGAAGTAGAACCAAGCCAAGAACGCGGTCAAGAAACAAAGGATAGAGCAATGGCCCCACCAAAATTCCAAGACACCGACAGCGGTTTCAAACCACTGTACTCTGATATCTCTAGCTCAGAATCCTCTCCAGGAACTGTATTCATATCTGGACAATTTGGAAGCACCAAGACCGGCTCAATCCCTTCATCATATGAAGCACAAGTCCATCTTGCGCTTCTGAACCTTCGAAAGTGTCTCCTCAAAGCCAATCTCACCGTCAAGGACATTCTCAAGTTGACAATCTATATTGTCGACTACACCAAGACCAAGAGAGCTCATGCGCCGCATCTGTTGACTTTCTTGAATGGCCACCGACCAGCCATGACGCTAGTTCCCGTGCCAGAGCTGGCAAAGCCTGAAATTCTCTTTGAGATCGAGGCCATAGCTGCTCTTCCAGAGTCAAAGGAGGCAGTACCAACTTTCTCTCCAGAGCCATCTCAAAAAATCCTAGATGTGATTGTAGTTGGAGCCGGATTGAGTGGACTTCAAGCAGCGCGAACTGTCAACCAAGCCGGACTCTCCTGTATTGTTCTCGAGGCAAGAGACAGAGTTGGAGGGAAGACATGGACCAAGGAGATGAGGAAGAAGAAGAGCAACAAGGTTGAACTTGGTGCCGCTTGGATCAACGATACTAACCAGACGTCAATGTGGGGTCTTGCTAAGGAATTTGGCCTT
The DNA here is from genome assembly GCA_026120035.1 of Coleophoma eucalyptorum. Lineage (NCBI taxonomy): Eukaryota > Fungi > Ascomycota > Leotiomycetes > Helotiales > Dermateaceae > Coleophoma > Coleophoma eucalyptorum. The sequence goes on from JALRME010000005.1 coordinate 6,404, forward strand.
GAGACTGTCGAACAAAACACCCAAGGCGATTGTGTCTTGATTGATTTCGAGGGCGAGCGAAGTACATTTCCTTATGGATCTTTGCCAGACGTAAGTAAGAAGAGGATATTATTAAGGAATTTTTGACTGACATGTGACCAGTTTTCCGCTGCTGAGAAAGCCAACGCTGCTGAAATTAGAGACAAAGTCGAGAGTGATTGTCAACAAGTAGATGTCTTCAACCCAACATCCACCAAGCTGGATACCATGACTTTCCAAGACTATGTAGTTTCCTTGGGAGCAGGCAAGGCCGCCCTCGCTAATGCTGCAACCTGGACCCGAGCAATGCTGGGAGTTGAACCAACCGAGATCTCGGCACTTTTCTTCCTCAACTATTGCAAATCCGGTGGAGGACTTTTGCAGATGCGCTCAGATCGCAAGGGTGGTGGACAGCACTTGCGTCTCCGTAAGGGTACTCAAGGCTTCTCAAAGGCAATCGCCTCAGTGCTTCCTGAAGGAAGCGTCAAGCTCTCAACACCCGTCCTGGCCATCACCCAGCTTCCAGGACAAGGCGTCACAGAAGTGACCACAGCATACAAGAGCTACTTGGCACGAAAAGTGATTGTGTCAGTCCCAACTCCAGTCTACAAAACCATCACATTCACACCTCCTCTCCCACCGTCAAAGACCCTCTTGAGCGAGTCGACCAAATACGGCTACTACACCAAGGCCATGATTGCTTTCAAGAGCTCATTCTGGAAGTCACACAACCTCTGCGGCCTCTCGCAGTCCTTCGTGGGTCCTGCATCCGTCATTCGAGACACAAGCACCGAGATCGACTCCTCATACATCCTGACATGCTTTGTCGCTGGCAACACCGGCAGAGCCTGGTCCGTTCTACCAGAGGAGGAAAAGATTGATGTGCTGCTGAAGCAAGTAGCGAAGACATACACCCCCACAAATGACCTGGCATTCGTCCGCGAGCAATTTGAGGACTGGGTTGCAAGCGAGTGGCTTGATGATCCATATGCTGGCTGGGGTTGCCCATGCGCTAGCACCGCACCAGGTGTTCTCGACACCACTGGAAGTGAGCCCTTGAGAGAGATCGTGGGGAATGTCCATTTCGTCGGTACCGAAACTGCGGGCGAGTGGAAGGGTTACATGGAAGGTGCAGTGAGAAGTGGTGAGCGAGGCGCCATAGAAGTTCTGAATGCATTGAAGCCTGCAAAGGCGAAGATGTGAGAGTGCTCAAGGATTCGGAATTGAGATTAATTATAACAACGTATAAATGAAATATCCATGGAACGGGGGAATGATTTAGGCACAGGATTTATGACTATAGAAGCATTTGATTGTTTAACTCCTGAGTCTTTAAGTGCCATGCAAAACATCTGCAACTATTGTTCGATGCTCCACTAATTCGACCAGTACTCTGGAATCCGGTCCGTTAAGCCAATCTAGACGCATCACCCATGATATTTCAATAATATTCTTTTAAACATGCAGGGGAGTGTGACCATGTGTCCATTTCTTATCTCGATTAGTTTACTGGCTGAATACAATTAGGGGGGGCTCCTCGCCAATATGCTGACGTCTGGTTACTAGTAATCCACGCCAAGTTGCACGCTGGCTGCAGGAAGCTTGTCTTTACAGTAATGCCAAGACGACGGAACTAGTCGTGAAGACTATAATGTTTCCGAATAAACTACCTATACAATACTTTCATTTACGCTGAAAGAGCGAGAAGAGGTACAGAAAACCATCCATAAGCCAATGCTATGCTATTCTCATTTTAACTCCATGCGGGAAACGCCACCCTTCGGATCCATTCGTAGAACAATATCATTATACAAAAAAGGAACAAAACGAACTCCATGGTTCGTCTATCCGTACAAATGTTCACCTCATCACTCATTAGAATCATAACAGTACACTCAACATAAGCAACCCAGCAGCCAGGATTCCCCAGTTATTCATTCTACCCAGCCTTGAAGAGCCATTGCTCAAACCAAACGGTAGACCTTGGTAGCCGAAGGTTACATTCTGCGGGATGGAGCTATTGTAACATTCTCCATTCAAGACATCCAGGTTCTTCAGGTCATCTGGGACAAGGAAGAACATGTACTGACTCTGGTTCAAGCCTTTGAACCCCTTAGTATTGTAGGGGAACTTATCTCCGCTATCGGTTGCACTGGTGTTTCGAAGCCAGATACATTGGACTTGACCAGGGAAGTCGGTTACCATCTCAGGATAATCTGACATGACGTCGGAATTGGAAGTATCCGCAATCAAGATGAACTTGCGCTGTGGGTAGGTCTGGAAGATTTTCGTAAGAAGGAATTTCCGGATACTCAGCGTAGCAGAGACGTCACTGAAGTTCAAGGGTCTGGTGTCGAAAGATCCACCTGGATAGGTCTTGTAGATGAAATCCATGTAGTTTCGAGTCACCTGCTCTGGAGTGGTTGTAAGGTAGTGGAAGTGGAAGTCCGGGATGCTGGCGGACCAGTTGGCGTAAAGCTCGGGCATATTCATCCACGGGGTGAAGGGCCGAGCAAAGGAGTTCAAGAGACCCTCAGCCGGCTCGTAGATCTTGGTGACACGCAAGATATCGTCAATATCTGAAATGATCGTGATTCCGTCTGTTGGAACCAGATAACTGGTCGCATTTCCAGTGAGTGTGCCATCAGTATAGACGTTCAAACGCTGAATGTTTGTGGTATCATTTCCTGGAGCAAGATAGCCGCCGGCTCCGGATACATTGGCAATTGGAATGAATTGATCGAAATCACCTTCCACCGTCGTTTCTCCCACTAAAGTAATATTCTGGGCACCGCCAGCAGGTGTCACAGCTCCTCCTCCATTAGCTTCACCATCGCCTCCAGCGCTAGCAGCTGGCTCAAGGTGGAATGACACATTCACATTTCCTTGTTGCACAACAAAGATCTCTGCCGTGAGATTTCGTGCTTGGTCGGCTTGCGAAGAAGGCAGAGCTTGGACTGAGGTACCAATAAGGAAAACATTTGCAAGATCGTCAAGTTTCGATTCGGAAATATTGGGTTGCTTGTAGATATTACCACGGAATCGTAGGTTCCAACCCTGATCAGTCCAATTTGCATATCCTCTGTTAAAAAGTTAGCCGAGTGATATATTATCAAGAACAGAGTGACTGACGGGATATTCAGGGCTTGCGTAGGTGTAGCGGCAAGGTCACTATCGCTGATTCCCAGACTACTTTGAACATCTGTTCCAGTCGGGAAGCCCTGGAAGAAATTGGCAACGCCACTTTCCACATAAGCTGGGTAGGTTCCGAGCACGCTCGAAACATAGCTTTCGGCTGCACCGCCCAAGCTGGTGATATCACTGAGCAAGCCGCGTCGCTGCTGAACTTGTCGATCTTCAAGACGTGCAGCTGGAGTGATCATTGGATGGGGAACTGGTGCTGGAGCTGGAGCTGGCGCAGGGGCGGCAAGGGCTGCTGGCAGCAATGCTGCGAAGAAGAGAGGAGGAAGCATGTTGAGTAATGGCATACACGATGCTTGAAATAATAAGGTGGATCTGGAATATCGCGGCGTCTGGAATAAAACCGAATTGCACCAGTGAAGATTGCGATTAATTGCTTCCTGGCAGTCTGGTTGGGCTCAATGAATACACGCCTCTTGTTCTCGTTAAGAACAGCCACCACTTTGAGAGGAGAGAAGGGAGGGATTGACGAAAAGGACGACCAGAATAAGAAGAGAGGAAGTGAGAAGAACTGGTGATGACGAGAGTAAGCAAAGAGTAATATAAAAACTGCGTGAGCTAAGCTAAGCAAGCAAAGCACAAACAGCACGGTAATTGGATGTTTGAAGGTGAAGAAATTCCAAGGCACAGCTCTGGCTGATCAACGAAGCTGCCTCTATTTGGCCTAGAACGGGTGATGCTCAGATGAGTGACATCACCGTGCGTGCAGCTTTCTGCCATCATCTCCCCTCGTCGCTCGCTTGCCTCGTCTGTGAGCAGCCAATCGCGCTTCACCGCCCCGGATTTGCGATGAATCTCAAACAACACTACATCCATGAAATCCGGTTTGCATATGTCACCGTGCCATCACGGTTGGGTCGTCAGGTACGGGATATCCATGCGTTGCTCACCTACCCCAACTTACGACCGGTCCAAAGGCTTTCGTGAAGTCCTCACGTATGTCGTCCGGCACGGTGATGTGCAGTAGTATCCCTGGGGCTTACCTTCGCTTGGGTTACGCTTATTTTCTTTTGACGTGAGTTATGAGGAGATATCAAGTTTCTGCTCGACTCGGCCCCGTGGCGGGCTGCGGAGGCTTCGGGGACTTGAATTGCGAGGCATAATCATGTGCGCAGAAATATTTGCCAAAAACATACGCATATCCGGTCATGACGTGGAGAGCTGCTGCGAGAGTATCACTTAAGCATAAGACCATAACCGCGAGCTTCAAAGTATGCTTATTAGCAAGCTTCCTCGCCCACATTCAGCACTAATGCCGCACGTGCTCCATTGCCTCATTTATGCCAAAGATATGCCCTCGGTAGGGCTGCTATATACAATGATGTAAGGTACATGGGTGATCTCGATCCAAGTTTATGTGACAGATCTGAGATGCTCTACTTCCCTTCACTCCTTTTGCAGCGACCTGTAGCGCGATTAGCATGCTTATATCACAGACTTTTCAATGGGAGAACTTATCTCCAAAAAAGGAGGGGTTGCCTCCAACCGAAGGGCAGGAGGCAACCCGGGACTACTCTCCCACGAGCCTGTCCGCAAAATGGCCCAAAAACTAACACGTCCCCGTCCAACCCAGCGCCCCCAGTCCCGATATCCACCAAGCATCGTCCAGGTTGAAAGGCAACATAGCGCAACCCAAAGACAGACAAGCACGAAGCTTTGACTCCAACTCGAGATGGGTCCTGTTTTGGACACCATGAAAACCCTCCTCCCATCTGATACTAGGCATCATCTGGACCATCAGCATGAGCAATGGAGAAAGGAACACTCACTGCATACAGGTCACCGTAGTCGCACGTCTTAACCTTATCACTGTTAACCATTGCATCTAGCTGCCAATAACATCATCCCTGTGTTGCCATCAAGAACTTGCGCTATTCCAGACCCACAGCGCACCGACAAGACCACGCAGAAAACTCGACATCACCTGAAGCCACTCTCTGTTTGAAAAAGCAATGTCCTCAGAGATAGTTTTTGTTTCCTCTGCACTCCTGGGAGTGGTGATGCAGGGCAAAGTTGAGGACGAACAAAAGACATCAAGAAAAATCGTCCAGTTGTCATACCCTTAGGGCGAAGACAAGTATACAAGCATCGCAAAGATGAGTGTACGAGGTGTTGGCGCCTTCCATCTACCACAGGACAGAGCCTGAGGGAGGTTGTTAATGCGGCTGATCGGGTTTACACTGGTAGTGCCAATACCGTTGGCTGGTGCCATGATAAAGATCTCGTGGGCAGACCATGAAGTCATAGAAGCAGGAGAGGTTGAATGCAATGAATGAACTGCTACTTGAACGCAGGTTCAAAAGAAAGGGGCACGGAATTTCCACTGGCCAAGCCACGCGTGGTCATCTTGAGCAACATCCATGTATGGAGAGCTTCTGAATTGATTGGCTTCCGGAGCAGGACAATATGTCAAATGTTGAGATGTATGTAAACCCAACGATCATCCTCCGCATTTGTGTATCTGTTTGAAAACCAGTGAAGCCTCGCTGCAAATGCCAAAGCAGATGTTTCCGACGAGTGGAATCAAGGTCGTGTCACAGCCCGAAGGCAGTGGAAACACCAGCAAGAGGTGATCTGTTTGTGGACGTATATTGTGCTCAGCCACTGTTTCCAGGAAGATCCAAGCATATCGTTGGCCCAAGTGGATAGAGAACGCGTTGAGCGGCTTGACCAGCTTGTGGGCCATACCAAAGACTGCTTCTCACGGAAGAACCTGTCCCCTTCCAACATCATATTTCCTCTCCAATCTTCCATATGTGCACCGACGAAGATAACCCATGATGATCAGAGTATGCCGTCCAGCTGTAGGCTCCGACGAGCGTCCTCACAGAGGATCTTACCAGAATGGCTCATGGAGACTACTCTTTTAACATCTTTCGATATCTGGACTGTCCTGCCCACCTTTTAATCCCTACGCCATCTGCAGTCATTCAGCTTTGCAGCATTCTGACAGTTTCCAGCAGCAAGGAGCTAATGAGTAGGCAGAACACCTGCGACCGCAAAGCTGAGATCCAACGAATACTTAGGGTTAAGTTCCGAGACCGTGTTCATGGTGTTGTCGAAGACGCCATGGTGCGAGCACATTCCTTGCGGAAAACGGGAATCGAGAGACTGTGGGGAGGGCGTATTGCACAGTTTGCAGTTGCTCTAATTGTAGAGCGAGAGCGGCTAAGGAAGATGCGTCGATTGAGAGATCTGGTAGAGGTCGAGTGAGGTGGGATGAGAGTTTGGTGTCGCCAATCTAGGACTTGATAACAACAATAGTCCGATAGTGACAATGATACAATCTGGCTAACAATTGATGAGACTAGATGTGATGAGCTCCGCGGGTTGACGTTTTGAGAGGCAGTGGCATAGTGCTATGAAGGAGAGCGAGAAGAAACGCGAACGACGCGAACGACGCGAACGACGCGGGCTTGACGCCCTCGTGAGCTCGGCCACGTGATGAGTAGCTAAGCCAAAAATGGACCGCCAAAATTCTCCATGGATGGTGAAGCTTTGATTTCCGTCATCTTGGTTCGTTCTAAATCCGTGAGATCCTTGTTCGTTCATTATCGATCATCAAGTCTCAGAAGCATGTTAATACCTTCTCGCATTAATCACCAACACTGCTAGTTTGGTTTTGGGTTTTCCTGCCAATTATTCTGCAAGATAAGGTAGGTTGTGAACGATTCTGGACCTGAAGTCTCGCGGTCTACCAGAATAACGGCAACAACAACTTTCTCACTGCCAAATAAGAACAAGCCTAAAACTTGTGGCATGATTCTGGGAGAGGACTCCAAAAGACATTCAGAATACCGCCAGGTTGAGATCTCAGTGCGCAATATACTTCAGAGGGTGAACCATTAGGAATCCGATTGAAGAAACCACCAGCACCGTCGTCGTTCGTCATGTCACATGAAAACGCATCCAAAGCTCAGCCACCGTTGGTTGATAACCTCCTGCAGTATGGAAAGCTTGCATATGACCCTGAACAAACAGAAGCCACAAGGCAGGAGAACCAGTTGAAGTTTAAGGGGGTTCTTGATAGGTACGATTTCAACTATACTTCAAGGCGGCTGTCGTCTCATGCATGAATAGCACGGGGACTTTCGCCCTTATACCAGCCTTAAATCTTCTGGTGCAGCCCAACCGAGTACAACCCTGGTTTCGAGGACCTCTAATCCAAACTTTAGCTTTACTCCCACTCCGGCCCCGTGGAGTACAGCATACCATCGAGTTCATACTTTCTGTTCACCCAAGCAGTGCGAACACGCCGTCTGGCGCTGGTAAGGGAGCTAGCATCTCCCTCGAGGCCCTTAATGCAGCATCTAAACTACTGTCAACTCCACCAGCTGCTATGTCTGCGGACCGTTGGTTTAATGGCATTTCTTCTCAGTTGCTACATCTTCTGGATGGTAATGGCGAGCCTGGAATGGACAAGGCCGCCGCTTACATTATAGGCTTTGGTATTCTTGGCAGAAGACAATTCGGTGCCCCCGGTATGTTTCTTGTGAAAGGCATTCATCGCCCTTTGCTGACCTGTTGTTGAAGGCACGTCAGGGTGGAATGCCTTCGTTGCTCCAATATTGAATGCTATTGCACCTACAACCAAACTTGAGAACCAAACTTCGGACGTAAATGTCTCGCACACAGAAATAATCGAGGTTGGAAAGGCAAAAGTTCTTGTCAATGCCAAACGGCTTGCAGAAGCCCTTTCTCGCCTTACCTCTTTGACTACATCCCATCCTCATCCCACTCTAACCAAGCGCTTATTACGTCCGATATTGCTGTCTTTATGGTCTCTTTCCTCGTGGTTACAGCCCGATCATGACCAGGAAAAGGCCTTTTGCAAACCTGCAAGGGGCCTGCTGAGCACATTTCTCCAACTGAGCTCATCAGAATCTGGAACCACCAGTCCAACATCGCAGACCCCATTTTCGGAGGTTCTTCAGAACTTGATGTTTCAAGGTAGATCAGAGCCCAATGGTTTATGTTGGTACTTATGCTCTTGTTCAGGCAGTGGCATCGAGATAATAGAAAAGCCACCATCAAGTAGTAGAGACAGTCAGGACAAAAGCTTGAATCTGGAAACTATAAGCTACAAGGCAGAGTCATTTGTGAAACTGCTTGAGGAAGCTGCTTCAATCACGCAAATCTCACAGATATTTTTGGCGCTGTGTAATAAATGGCTTCTTAACAGCCGTCAGCTACAAACTCCAGCAGTCCTTGTCCATGACACGAATGATGTGATGGGGGCTGACGCAGAACGGCAGCTTATTGAAGCAAAAGTGATGCAAGCCATGATGGATAAAGTGCCTGATAAGCTTGTCGAGGGTTCTAAGCAAGTCCTTATCCTTGTGGAAAAGATCCTTGGAACATTTAGTGCTTCTGGTAGAACTGACGACGAAGATTCTGCTTCTGTTGCTCTGAGTCTTCTCAATATTGTTCTTACATCTCCGTCTTACCACCCAGACAAAGAAGACGACAACATCCTGGAAGAGATTGCCGTCTCCCTTCAAACTATCTGTGCAAAGACTAATCTAGATATTTCGTCGACAGCCAGAAATCTCATGATGTTAATCAAGTTTCGCCATAGTCTCCATGATCCTGTCGTTCTTGCCCCAACCTCTGTATCAGATCAACATGCGGAAGATAGAAAAGCCTATAAATTGGCAATGTCATACCTCACCTCTGCCGAATCACCTCCACCTGTACAGGTACAGGGACTCGATATATTGTCGAAATTAATTGATGCTAATAGTCCGGTCGTCGATGTTCCTTCGCTTCTTGTATTGTACGCTTCTTTACTTCAAGACGAAGAAGAATACATTTATCTTCGAGCAATCAGAGCGGTCACACAACTCTCATTGCGGCATCCTAAATCAGTCATGAGAGATTTGATTGAACGATATGTTGATGTCAGTGAATACCTACAGCTTGACTCGAGGTTGAGAATTGGAGAATCACTGCTTCAAGTTATTCAGACATCACGCACAAGTTTCACGGGAGATGTAGCAAAATTTGTCACTCAAGGTCTGATGTCCGTCGCTGGTCGTCGAGGAAGAAGACCAAAGACAGAAGTTGAACAAGAAAAACAGGCTCGCGTAAAGAGGAAGCGGGATAATGAGGCCGAGGAAGCTTGGGGCGGTCCCGTCCCACAACTTGATGAAGTTCTCGGTGCAGACCTTTCTCCAGAAGACAGCCAGCTCCTGTCACAAATCGTGACGGGATGGGAAAGTAAGAGAGGGGCTGAAGATATACGAATTCGGGCATCAGCTTTATCTATCCTGGGCTCGGCAATAGAATGGAATGCTGCTGGTGTTGGATCAGCCTTAGTAGCGACTGCCATCGATTTATGCATTCACATTCTAACTCTCGAGCCAGACCCCGAAAAGGGTATCTTGCGACGATCAGCTATCCTACTCATCCTGAGCCTTGCAAATGCTCTGGAGTCTGCTCGTGTGGAAGGAAGAAATGTAGGCTTCGGTTTTGTCGGTCAAAGTTTTGAGGACGTGTTGAGGATTTTGCGCTATGTGGAGAGCACGGACAATGATGATCTTGTTCGACAACATGCACAAGATGTCATTGAAAGTCTCCAAGCGTGGCAGATGAATTCTTTACTCCTAAATCCTAGTGCGCAAACAAATCTGGAGGACCTGGCTGGCCTTTCCATTAGGCCTGGCAATTCGGCGGGCCAACCAAGACCTAGAATCGAAGAGGTTGAGTGAAATGGTTCTAAGAAAGTTCAATATTTGAATCATGCCCGCTCTTACTGACCCACAAACGGCTGAATCAGGTGGTTTGAACGATGAGGGCTATGCTCACGGATTTTGCCGTTATATATTGGCCCGTGCATAAAACATATTAAAAGTCCGAGGCTATAGGTTGTGGGGATTCTGAAGGCTTACCGGTAGTACGGAAATTCTCAATTGATCGTAGCTCCTTCGCAACGGGAATTCTCTTGGCGATAGGCCTGCAGCAGGCGATGACAGATTAAGCAGGTACTTACTACTGTGCACGAGAGAAGTCTAGCGACATGTCTGTGGAGGTGGGATTACCCTGGCAAATACTATCCAAATGCCACCGGCTGTTGTTCTTCTGACCGTATTCAGGTTGTGATCACCATGTCACATGCGATTAATTCAGCTTACACTTCTTGATTGCGCAGCGTTTACGGGTGATGTGTACAAGTCAAGAGCTGGATTCTGGGTGTTCATTGGAGCGTGGCCTCACGAAAGCTCTCTGCATCTGACCAATAGTGTCGGAAAACGTCTCTTTTCAAGAAATCATGTCCGTGTGGGGAAAGTCAATCAACTCAGCTTCTCTGTTCTCCCTCACTTTGCTCATGCAGACCAAATATAATTTTTGTGAGCGGGAAGGCCCTTCATGCCCATCAAACTCGTTGAATTGATGTTATCTATTTATGATTTCCTTGCGATATTAATCTTCAAGATTACGAGACTAAAAGAAACGGGTTTTCCATTCTTAAATTGGTCCGCACCGAGCCGCCCCGCCGAGAAAAACAAAAATTCTACAACCTTGACAGTCTGTGACTTCACTACTGGCTATTCACTTTAGTCGCCTGACCTTTTATTGGCCTGAGCTGTTTGTGATGGGATAAATGTGCGCGGGGACATCAACGACCGTTAAGATTATTGAGCTAAGAGCTCCATATGTTAGCTAATGAGAGAAGATGCCGCTGGCTGCGCTATCTGCAAATGCACATTGACCCCGCCAGCAATGAGGTAGTTGTATATGACATTTGCGACTAAGTGAGGAGGTACTGGCGTATAAGTAGTTCTTAACGTGACGTATCCAGACCATGCAGAGATCTCCTCCTTGTTTTCCTCTCCACGTCCATTCGTTGCGCGCCTATCAATATGTTGTTCTCAGTGGTGACCTTCCTGTCCATCCTCGTGCTGGCATCATCTGCACCGGCAACTGTGCCAACTACAAAGCATGAGACTCTACTCAGCCGCAGCCTCAACTCCCTTCTCACGGAAATCCTAGACATCGTGCCTGGACTTGAGGGAGACATCAATGATATCACGGGAATATTGACAGCAGCAGAGGAACTCATTGCCGCAGCCACTGGGATAGAAACGACATACAATGGGCTCGCAACCAATGCGTGTACGGACTACACTATTATTTTTGCCCGAGGGACTAGCGAGCCAGGTAATGTTGGAGTACTTGTAGGACCGCCACTATTTGAGGCACTTGAATCTCTCGTTGGAAATAGTGCTTTGACAATTCAAGGCGTGAATAATTATGGCGCGACGGTTGGCGAATTCCTCGAGGGAGGCGACCCGACTGGCAGCGCTGAGATGTGAGTTTCATCTCCAAAGAGTGGCACAGCATGTATAGCTGACCAAATTGAAGGGCTACTCAAATCGAAGCTGCCCTGACCAGTTGTCCAGATACCAAACTGATAGTCAGTGGCTATTCGCAAGGTGGGCAACTCGTTCACAACGCAGTCGCACTGCTTCCCGCAGCCACCGCAGCAAGTATCAGCTCTGTCGTGATTTTCGGGGATCCAGGTAGGCAATGGCCATACCCCGAACTGCAAGTTGAAAGAAAGTCAAGCTGACTCGCCGACTGGTAGACGATGGACAAGCAATCGCGAATGTAGATTCTTCAAAGGTATTGGTCGTCTGTCACACTGGTGACAATATTTGTCAGGGTGGTGATCTGATCCTATTACCGCACTTGACGTATGGGGAGGACGCGACCACCGCTGCCAGTTTCATCGTCGCTGCTTGAAGAACAGATGTCGTTGGTTCTGTGGTGTGTCGGACATCTGCCTGTTCAGCGGATTGGAAGGTGTTCTTATTGGAACGCTGCCTGCCTGTCATGTTCCGGGGTTCCAGCTACGTTAAGAAGTTAACTCAGAAACATAATTTTGAATAATTAAGTAAAATAAACCACGCCCGAAAGTATGTTGTCAGGCTGCTCGTCGAAATGTATCTGGTCGGTCCTCGATATTTCCCTTGCCCACCGTATGATACAAGCATGGATCATAGCCTATTTAGCTTTAATACACCAAACTCGGCCAGGGATATTCTCAGAGCGAGCTTATCTGCCGAAGGCACAATCTGGAGACACCACCATCTTCACTGCGAAACGGAGGAAATGATGTGCGATGCATCATTCATTGCGTGAGAGAGTGGACTTTCTTTCTTCCTTGATGAGCCCATCTCAAGAAGAAGAATCGGACGCCGACAAGCAGGAGAACTGCTGATCGCGTGCACGACTTGCGACTTTTTCATCGGCAGCTCCATTCCAGATGTCGCCTTTGACCCACTCAATGGCGCATCTACCGGCCTAGATCCCAAGATGCAGTGGCGGCGTATCTTGGATTATCATTAGAAAACGGGGATTGGTAGTAAGTAAGGTGGGCTGCTCCACTGTATGTACATTATACTCGCTACAAATCCCACATGGACCCCTGATCAACAGCGACTCCCTCCATTCTCGGAAGCAGCTTGACAGAGATAGAGATCGAGTCGCGCGAGCTTCTGCTCCTGTTGCCCGTCTAGGCCCTCTGTTTCGCCCGGCAACCAATTATCAACGACGGATCATGTGGTTTTTACTTCTTGATGTCTCTCGGTGGCTTTGGTTGGTACTAAAAGATAAAACGGGCGATGCACGATGCAGAATGCAGGGAGCTGAAGACGGGGGAGGCTTCGAACACGTGGGATTGGATTGGTTTGCCATGACTGGTAAAAAAGGTGCTGCCGGAATTGAATAAGACTCAAAGGGGACCCCTAATTCTCGATTCTACCTTTTACCCCGAGATTATCATAATTCATACTGCGCTCTGTCTTTCCATTCGTTTCGCCGCCAACACATCATGAGGTAGAACTCTTGGAAGGAGGCTTTTGGGGATCGTGCCTGTTCATCCGAAGCATTCGGGCAGCCGAGAGTCGCTGGAAGCATGCAGGAACCTGGAGGCGACGTTGGGGTCTTGAAGCCGGACGATGACAAGACGAGGGGGTCAATTTTGGATCGGATCGTCAGTCAATCGTCTTTCCTTACCTTCAGACACGAATTGGTTGACCAGAATTAACTTTTTGCTCTCCAGATTCAATACAAGCACACCACCAAGCTCTTCGTTGCGTCCTTACTCCTCTGCCTCGCAATCATCCTCTGTACCGCAATTCCCCTCCATTTCAGACGCCAGCCCCACCGCCACCGCCGTAACCCCATAATCGAGTACACGCCATGCCAACCGCCATCTTTTCCTCTTGCAGTACGAAATCCATACCTGAATGCTTGGGTCCCAGGGAGCTGGGTGAATAATCTGCCTGAGGTCGAGGCACAATTTTGGGCTGGGCAAAGCCTCACTTGGAGTATTGCAGCAAGAGTGGATGGCATTACTTATAATCTGTTCGGCGTGCCGAATCCAGGGAATGCTACGAAGTCTGCGATTGTGAAAAATGCGCAGTATACCGCAACGAATTCATTGTTCACACTGCATGCCGGTCGCGCGCTCATTACTTTGGATTTCTTTTCGCCTGTTTCACCGTCGAATTATGTGAGACAATCCCTTCCATTTAGTAAGGCCAAGAATTCTATTGATCCACACGCAAGTCACTAATTATTTGAAAGGTTACCTGAAAATAGGAGCTTCCAGCACTTTGGAAACCAAAGTTGAGGTATACTCGGACATTGACAGCACATGGACTGGACAGGAAGCAAATAGTACATGGACTTATGAGAATGCGTCAAACACCTCAATTTTCACTATTTCAGCAGTCGGGACTCAAACTTATGCTCAAAATGACATGGACCAGGCCCTTTGGGGAGATGTCATATTCTCGTCGCAGCCTTCGGCAAATTCGACCATCTCTGTTCAAACTGGAGATCAACGTTCGGTTCGGAAACAATTCACTGATCACGGATCACTTAATGGAACAATTGCCGCATGGAGGCCTAAAGGGAAAAAAACACTCGGGGGAGTGACGGCCATTTCGCATGATTTTGGAAAGGTAAGAGGACAAGTGAGTGCTACTTATGCTATTGGATATGTCCGAGAGAAGGCTATCAATTATTTGGGAACGCCTTATACTGGATACTACGCGGCCACATATCCCAACACAACCAGCGCATTAACGCATTTCTTCTCTGATCAACTCGCGGCCGAGGAAGAGGCTATTAGACTTCAATCAGATCTTACGACGAAGTCCGTAGCCATTGGTGGGCAGAATTACTCGGACATATTGACGTTATCAATGCGACAGGCATATGGAGGATTAGATCTCACGATTCCACTTGATACCCTCAACCAAAGTGATCCATTGTTCTTCATCAAAGAGATTTCAAGCGATGGCAATGTCAACACGGTCGATATTATCTATCCGGCGTTCCCACTCTACTACATTACCGATCCTGAGTATATCCGTCTCCTCCTCGAGCCTATTGTTCGATATCTAGCTGCAGGAAGATGGCCACATGCGTATGTTATTCACGACATTGGTTTTAGCTATCCCAACGCAACTGGGCACGACAATGGAACTGCTGAACCTATGCCAATCGAAGAGACGGGCAATCTGCTTATCCTTGCTTATGCATATTCCACAGCAGTTGCAAACACAACATGGGCATCAAATTATACCCATCTCTTTCGAGGTTATGCAGACTATCTCATTAGTCATGGCCAGAACATTAGCAAGCAACTCTCAACCAATGATGCAGCAGGGCCGCTCGTCAATGAGACAAATCTCGGGGTCAAAGCAGCCGTGGGCTTGAAGGCCTTCGGTGCACTGAGTGGCATGAGCAACTACAGCACCATCGGCGATGCGTTTGCCACACAACTCTACGAAGATGGCGTTGCAACAGATGCCAACAAGACTCATTTCATCCTCTCCTACCCATCCACTGAGCTGCCACTAACATGGAAGGTTACATTCAACCTCTGGCCAGACTACCTCCTCAATCTCACCACCTTTCCCACCTCCGCATACGATATGCAAAGCAGCTTCTACCCTATGGTCCGGCACCCAGGCGGTGTGTCACTTGATAACCGCCAATGGTGGGGCAAATCCGACTGGAATATCTGGGCTGCCGCGACGGGTGCGAGTAATTCGACTCGGGACATGTTCATAGACGATATCTGGAATTATATGACGGATGGAATCAACACGTGGCCATTTAGTGATCGTTGGGTCACCTGGGGTGTGAAAGGGAAGACGGTTAAGAGGGAGTGGGCCCTCAGAGCGAGACCGACTGTTGGGGGGCATTTTGCGCTGTTAGCGAATATGGGGGCGAGATACCTGAGCTGGTGATGGGGGCGATCTTCGACATAATCTCTAAAATCTAGAGAGAAATTATGCAAAATGGCGTTTTCGGAATAATGACATGGCATCTGGCGTTTAAAGGATATTGGGCATGAAGATAAATAGGTAGCCGGATAGAGCTTCTGGCTGGTAATGCATTTATACATAGAGCATAGAGCAAAAAATATAACGCGTATTCCAATATATCACTGCTTTTACTAAAACACTTGTAAAGTTGATACAAACCCCTTGCAACTTAAGCATTATTTCGGTTGCTCGATATGAAAAGTGTTGTAATCATACAAGACAGAAGAACTCTTTGCTTTCAGACTCATCAAACATTTCAGGATTTTCGGGGCCATTATGACATTTCGGGAGAAATATTTGCCTTGATATCTTTTTGAGGCAGTATCTGGTGCTTCAAACTCAACGTTAATATATTCGTGGAGTCCGATATTAATAGAAAGAAGTCTTCAGTTAGAGACCCATGATGGTGTAGAAATTTCCTTAGAAGATGCTTTAAGGATGGCACGACGTCGTTTGTAAAATGCGCTGAATATAAAAGCATCGAGGTTATGCTGCCGTCATCTCCCCCTGAAAGTGATAGAACAAAAAGAGAGTTCTTAGGGTATTGGTGTGAGTATTAGCACCACTTGTGGTGTCTTGTGATAAGACTTGGCTGGATATTGTGATAAGTCGCAACATGATGGATGGGTAGAAGCACAAGCTTTCAAACAGTAGTTCAACGCAGGTATAAGTAACCTCTAGCTTTGTAAGTAGTCGTCAATAATCTTATTTATGGACAACTCTTCTGATATACTTCCTAATATCTTCCTCTGTTTCTTCTTTGAAGTGTGCATAGAACCCAAGAAATTCTTCTGCGTTATCGTAGACATCGCTGCACCAGTCTTCATCATGAACACCATACCTCCACTTCCATAGTTCGTGATCTTTATTACGGCAATAGAGAGCGTAAGAGCCGCCCCAGCGTGGACCGCCGCCAATCTTAAATGCTATAGCAATCTCCCAGTCCTCCCAAACAAACGTTAACTCATTATACCCTTCTTCTTCGTCTCGAATAGGTATAGTAACAGCTTGTATCATATCCTTTAGATGTCCAACTTCAATAGGAGTTATGAAATCGAATTGGTTCGCCTCGCTCATATATGTCAACCTTGGACCATTAATACCGCTGACGAGCGTACATAGATACTCTAAGTCGGCCGGAGGAAATTCTGCTACCTCGACATTCTTCTCTACGATACGCGTACCGATAGCAGCGAAGTATTCCTCTCTTTGTTTTAGATTGACTGGATAATCAGACACTCCATTTAATTCAGTCCGTCTGATAGTTTCAGCACGTACATTGTCGCTGAGTAGATCTTGCGCGTTAACGGGTTCAGGAAGTGTACCTCGAAGTTCTCTATATAAGTCTCGCAAACCTAGTAATGTGGTTGAATGCACCGGCGAAATAAGTTGTATATCGACGCCTGCCACGGCTTCTGCTACAATGCGTAGCAAGGAGATGTTGTGTTGAACTACTACTTCGCAATATTGGTGTAGTGCGGTTGCAATCTGGGTGCGTCGCTCTTCATCCATGTCTGTCTCTTCCTGCTCGGTGTATTTCTAGTAATGGTCCCTTAGTAGGACTTCGACCATTATTGATCAAAGTTACGCCTCCAGCTTATCAAGTCGTACAGTGGACAATACGACAGTACGAGGAAGTTTCACTCTAAGGAAAGAGTTGCTATATCTATCTGTAAGAAGCCGGTAAGCATTTAAAGTAAACGGCGAAAGTGGATAAAATATAAGACACCAATTGAACGGGCTAATGACTCGCCGTATGCGCATTAAGTATAGCGCGAGACGGGTATACTAAGTTTGCAGTAAGCAGACGATTCAGATATAACATTAGGCGTATTAGCATTTGTGACAAACATAGTACTAATCAAATTCATCGGTTAGAGGCGGGCAGTGGTAGTTCCCTGATCTTTACTCATGATTACTAATTACACATTCTGTGCTTGAGGCCATTTCTTGGTGATACAGCCTGATAGGCGGAATTCTAAGGCGTATCAACTTTTATAATAAGGTTTAAATATTATGCATGCTTCCACATATGCATACCGAACATTTGTCTGGGGTGGAAAGATTATTTTAGGTCAGCCTTACTGTATCTGGTTTATATACAATCGGCCATATCAAAGGAATCTCTGCTTTAAGCTACAGCAATCTCCATAACATGGAGTAAAAGGCTTCCAGGTCAGGCCATATTTTAATATCCCACGAACTCAAAATTAAAATAACCCAGGTTAAATCAAGCAACCACGGCTGGTTCAGAAGACGATACCAACAGTGCTTCACAAGATCGAAATTTGCAGATTTCCCGCCAGTTAATCACTTCTGATGGAAAGCAAAACAACAAATACTACAAACAACTCCTCGAAAATATGAACGGCAGTCCATCAGAACTCCCCAAGGACCAGAACGAGTGATGCAAGCACTATCGGTAGTGACAGTCCTCCTGAGGCTGGTGACAATGAGAAGAAGAATAAAGAGTCTAGTGGAAAGACGATGGAAGCACCTGATGGTAAGAGTAAGGCAGAATCACTCACTGAAGAGGGGATGATTTGTGTACCAAAACACCAATTCCAAGGCAAGCCAAGTGCAATTGCTACATTAACTGGGTCGATGAAAACCCGGAGTTCATGATGGTCGATGAGTCCAATATCTCGTCCTTTGCACTTTTGATTAGAAACCAAATTAATCACGACGAATTAGCCACGAGAAAGACGAAGATACACTCGATCGTTATTTAAATTCCTCTCATAAAAGAAGTGTTAAAGACTTTCCTGGCGGACTATCCCAACCTCAGTCTAGAAAATACGAAACTAACTTTTGTATCGCCATTTCAACCTATCGTCTATCGATGGGCTTTACTCAAGGCTGCAGTGGAAATCCAGGAATTTCAACGGACCAAAATGCACCTTGGACTTCTGGTCAAGGTGTTGGAGCCTGAACTCCTTGAAGCATTTTCCAACATGGAGGACATTATCAAGCATGACGCAATTAATTTTAACTATTTCTGGACCATATTACAGCCTGGAGAACTTGTATTTTAAACGAAGGAAATATACCAATGGACCTTTGAGCTCAAATACCCCCGCAGTATGGTGAAAATTCCTCAGGTCAGAGGTTTCTGGCCTTGGATGTCAGCATGTCGACTGAGAGGGTCGAAGATTTGGCATAGCAATGAAAGAGCTTTACATGCCCCAATATACTGGTGTTGCAGGTACTAGTGATTGGAAATCTATCCGCTTAAACACGATCTCGATATGGAGAAACTGAGAGGTTCGTTACAAACTAGAAGCCAACAATTCCAAAAATACAAGGGCATACGCTTCTTGACGTACAGTAGTCAAGCAATGAGCATGCCTACTAGTCGAAACGATGAGCCACAACCCTTCCGTATTCGTCATACTATTCTGAATATAACTTACCTAGTAGAGTCAATAGGACTCCTTAGAAAGAATATGTACGACAAATCATAACACTAGAAGGATTGAGCGTAGTCTATCCTTAAGTCTTGTTTCCAGAAAAGAATAGGATCGTATGTAATAAGATCTAGGCAATTACCATCCTATAGAACTTATTGGTAGAAACTAAAACTTACTCGAAGCGATATCCAAAATGTTACGTCCCCATGCCTTGGGCGAACCACCTATAGGTAGTAGGTAGATATATACACACGCTAGCGATTGTGCTAACCATTTAGAAGTAATACTACGACTGTTGATAAGGCATGAACGTATAAAACCTGTTAGTATAGTAATCAATGTATAAACTTGTTCATTTAGGTTATTTATTATCTCTAACTTGGAAAGTAGTCTTTAATCTCGTTTAGGGACAACATTTCTGATATACTCCTTAATCTCTTCCTCTGGTTCTTCCTCGCAGTGTGCATAGAACCCAAGAAATTCTTCAACGTTATCATAGATATCGCTACCCCAGTCTTCATCATGAATACCGTACCTCCACTTCCATGGTTTATGATCCTTATTACGGCAATAGAGAGCGTAAGAGCCGCCCCAGCTACGTGGCCCACCGCCAATCTTAAATGCTATAGCAATCTCCCAGTCCTTCCAAACAAACGGTAAATCATCGTACCCGTCTTCGTCCCGAATAGGTACAGTAACATTTTGTATCATATCCTTTAGATGTCCAACTTCAATAGGAGTTATAAAGTCGAATTGCGTCGCCTCGCCGATATACGTTAGCCTTGGACCAATAATACCGCTGACGAGCGTACAAAGATACTCTAAGTCGGCCGGAGGAAATTCTGCAACCTCGATATTCTTCTCTGCGATACGCGTACCGATAGCAGCGAAGTATTCCTCTCTTTGTTTTAGATTAACTGGATAATAAGAAACTCCGTCTATTTCGGCCTTTCTAATAATTTTAGCACGCACAATGTCGCTAAGTAGATCTTGCGCGTTAACGGGTTCAGGAAGAGTGCCTCGAAGTTCTTTATATAAGTCTCGCAAACTTAGTAATGTAGTTGAATGTACCGGCGACATACGCTGTCTTTCGACGTCTCTTACGCCTTCTGCTATAATACGTAGCAAGGAGATATTATGTTGAACTACTACTTCGCAATATCGGTGTAGTGCGGTTGTAATCTGGATGCGTCGCTCTTCATCCATATTGTCTGTCTCTTCTTGCTCGTAGTAGTGTAATTCTAGTAAAGGTCCCTTAGTAGGACTTCGACCCTTATTGATCATACGCCTCTAGCTTTTCAAGTCGTACGGTGGACAATACGACAGTACGAGGAAGTTTCACTCCGAGGCAAGAGTTGCTATATCTATCTGTAAGAAGTCGGTAAGCATTTAAACTAAATGACGAAAGTGGATGAAATATAAGAGTGTCACCAATTGAACGGGCTAATGACTCGCCGTATGCGTTTTAAGTATAGCGCGACTTGGGATATGCTAAGTTTTGCCTAATATTAAATTTAGCTAGGTATTTTTTTGCGAACAACGAATCTGGGTCAATAGAGGTTGGACTGAAGGCATTATTGAAATTGTAGAATGAAGGTGAAGACTGCCTGGGAGGTCTATTTACATATAGGTGCTTGTCGCGTAATCACATGACCCTTTATTTCAACATTACGAAATTAGCTAATATGTACGAGCTACTGGTTCGATTACATATCCTACATATCAAATTATTTATTGTATATAGCAAGTGCCATGCATAATAACCTACTTAGAAGGGCACATCGGACGCATAGGATTATTATATTTTAAACCCCCGTCTTGGAATGTACCAAAAGAAGGAAGGCATTTTGGTTTGAAGTATCTACAAGGGGTAGCTTTGGTCTCTATGCTAGAGATGACTTAACTTAAGGATTCTACGCAATGTTCTAAACCGGCATCATTAATTCGGAAGATGTGACTGTGAATATGGTACTGCAACTCGCCTAGGTGCTCTATTTTATGTCTAGTTCTTCTTGTGTTATATTATCGAATGTACGATGTCGCTCGAGATAGAGGCCCCGTATATGGCGTTCTGACGGCTTTGAACCCGCTTCGAAAGACAACCACCTGACGTTCTATAGCTTCCTCTGCAGGTGGAGGCTAATAAAAGAGATAGGAAAGTTCGGGGGTGGTTTTGGAACAGGTGGTGATATATAAACCGGGAAATCTAGCTTAGGGTTGACGCTCGTCTTTTTATATTCTTATATTCTTGGGAAGCTTAGTTGCAGCCAATCAAAGATTTCACGCGGGTTCTACTTTTCTTCTATCTTATCGCCTGCAGAGAAGAGCGTTCCACTTACACTATGATGTGAGATGAAGGGTCCCAATCCCCAATTGGATGCTCTCGAGCCCACTGCTGTATCTTTTCGAAGTTCCTACACACGTGCGTGGTCCTCGCATTTGCGACACTTCGCTCCCGTACTGGATCCCACTCCCAAAATATCGTGCTGACGTCGGAGGAGCACATAAGTGATTGCCTTAAGGAGTCCACGCAATGCTCTAGAGCAGCATCGTTAATTCGTAAAATTTAGCTACAGATGTGTTAATGCAACTCACCTAGATGTTCTACTTTTATGCCTAGTTCTTCTTGTGTCATATTATCGTATGCATGATATCGCTCGGGATAGAGGGTTTGTCGAAGTTTGTTCTGTGCAGCGTCAGTGATCGAAAGACTAAGTGCTCTTACAAGGCCTCATACCAAACAGTGTAATTCATGCATGACATCGAGGCTTACGATGTAGTGATTCTCGTCGCCTGGGATAGGAACAGTCTGGTTGGGCAGTTTCGAGGCCATTTCCTTGTCGATTGCATTGATCCCAATGTCTGATTCTCTGAGTTACTTTTCATTTTTGCATTCAGTAAGTACATACTGTTATACAAGTCTTCCCATGCGACGTCAATATCATCATTGGGAGGCCCTGTGTATGGCGTTCTGTCGGTTTTGAACCCGCTTCGGAAAACAACCACCTGGTGTTCTATAGCTTCTTCTGCAGGTGCTGTAGGAATTAATGTAAGTCCTTGTCAGGTGTCTTGATAAAGAGCCTTACAATAAACGTATGGTATTTTGTGTGAGTTCCGTATCGACGAATATGCCTGGGAGATATTGAGAATCAAAGAGAGTAAGAATAAACCCATTGAGCAGAAAGCGAGAGCCTTCCACTTTTGGGAGTGCCTTGAGACTCCCTCATAGCATGCTTGAGACTTGCCAGCACCATCAGTGTCGGGGAAACTTTCTAAGAGTCTGTGTTTGGAGGAAAAGTGTTGCTCTTCTTCGAAGCTATTGGTCTTTGACATGTTTGCCAGTACCTGTATCAAAATGTAAAGAAAAGGCTTGAATTGATTGGGACAAGAAGGAGCGAGCAGAAACTACAGTGTAAGTGAAAGAAGTACTTCTGGAAGAAGATGCAGTAGAGTAAACGATTGTCCCGCCTCGCTTCGTTTGCTAGCTACGCCGCGTGCTGGGGCAGAAAGTAGATGACCGAGTATCCGAGTATAACCATGACTTGCCTCGTTTATAAATTAAAACAACTATCTCGAAGGCACAGTTTTGGACCTTTGAGAATTGAAGCAGAAAATAAGCCAAACAGATCCTCGTACCAGCTCGCCACCCAATAAATCCCAAGTCCCGCGGCAAGTTCGGAAGCCATATTTCTTTGAGGTATTAGATGCTTGGCTACTCTTTGCCACGAGTGCACTTACGGGCTATCACTAATTGCTCCTCATGGACAGATTTGAACCCCGAGCTTCCATTTTCGTACGAGGCGGGTCAATCTGCGCCTCTTTCCAGCATAATCTCAGAACTTGCCGTTCTTACGAAAGCTTGTCTTAACTACAGTTGAGTGGGGTACACAACAGATATAGCAGATCTTCCTGCCAGGGACACGGTCGATCAACCATTTTTAACCTGTTGTAGAAGGTGAGGTTAGAAGTTGTTACAGGTGCCTATCTAATGTTTCCGCCTTAGACCCTTGGTTCATGATGCGGCACGTAGATAGAGGGTATACGATGCCAGGAGCTGTTGTGCCGTATACCTAAAGTAAGGCGGTTCTTGAATATGAAATACTGATGAGATATAAGTACCATCGTCTCTCACCTCGATTTCCATCCTAACATCATCTTCACAATCATCTACATTCACACTACTTATTTGCTTTCAATTCTTTACCATGAAGCTCTCCATCATCACCAGCCTCTTTCTGGCAGCATCCTGCGCGGTAGCCGCCCCAATTGCTCACGTCGATGATGCGACTCTGGTTCCCAAGGGCGTCGTTTCCGAATCCAAGAACCTCGAGTACCGTGAAATTGATGGCAAAATCTATTCACGCGACCCAGCCTGCAAGCGTGAACCAGGTGTGACAGTCGACGAAGCCAACAAGTCGGGCTATTGTTCGTGGTCATCTTGAAAGCCGAAATGAATCGACCTATATCGACGACTTCTCATCATCTAAGCAACTCTTCTTCATTGGGGGCAACTGAGGGATCCTGAGAAGCAGAAAATGCCTTGTGGACGCTCTCGTGAAGCGAATGGCACAGTCAGAAGCGATAGTGGGGAAGAAGCATGGACAATTCCAATTTGGAGAGTCGAGTTATTGAACTTTTGCACATTCCGGCTAGTTGTGGGTAGATTTTGTCTAAGCTCTCCATAGTTTTATGAAATTCATATTGTTGACCAAAGCCTACTTACTTCCCCAATGAGACTCGCTTGTATTTCTCTCCACGGTGATCTGTCTTAGGCGAGGGATCTCTCCATTCCATAAACTTTCGCCTTTGTGAGACTAGTAATTATATTAAGTGATATCTTCCTATCCAAGGTTGCGTACTTCGGTATAGCAAATCTCCGATCCAATTCTCTCTCCCTTGCTGAATCATAGAACTCGGGGAAACGATCTCCTCGCCTCCCTCGCTTCGCCATGCTGATTTCTGGAACGAAAGTGATTGCAAGTGCCAAGCTTTTGTATAAGCTAAGAATTCTTGCATATACTTTCCCGAATATGCACCGTATTAGGTACATGACAGCGCGTCTTGAGGCTATTCAGAACTCTATTTTACCGTAGCTCCGAGATCTTATTGCCGTCGAGAAACCCTGTACATTTACGCACAATTGAGCTCTCCAATTGCGAGCTCTTTGGCGGCTGAATTATACGCAGTTTTACATATGTACTGCTCAGTCTCACAAAAAAGTTTATATGCGCCGTGAGTACTCCGTTATTTTCCTCCTTCTACTCACCGAACATAACGACGTGGTAGACAACCGAAAGTTCCTCAAACTCTTGTGCCCCGGCTCTCACAACCTCATAAGACTTTTAAATCACGTCACATGATATCACCGCTTCAGGTTAGCTAACCTCGACCGTGCCCCTCTCCCAATGCTGCTGGCTATCATCTCACACCTCAAACTGCGCTGATCAACACAAGCTGTTTCTCTATTCCGTGTCCCCATCTATCTGAAAGCAACAGCCGTTGAAATTGAATCCTCAAACCCGTATCTTGCCTAACCTCTAAAAATGGACAACTCCCCCTACATGCGACCGCCAACCCCACAAGCCCTACTCCACCGCGCACCTGACAAGCCCGATGCCAGTGATGCCCGCCTGACCAAACCCAATAAATACATCATTCTCCTCCTCGCACCCACCGCCGTTGCCGGCAAGGTCCAAATCGCCACCTCCGTCTCCAAGTCTCTCTCCTGCCCCTTATACCAAGGCGACAGTCTGCACGAGAGCAGTGCCAAGGCCGCCGCCGTCGGCGCAAGTCGAAGCGACGATGGGGGATGGGCACGATATCAGAGAATGTGGTTGAGCAAGATGACACGAACGGGCCTGCTCTTCCCGGAGGAGTCGCGGCCAGCGACCGAGGGCTTCTCTGGTTTCGGCGGGGGATCGTCGTCGACGTCCACCAGCCGGAGGGGATCAGCGTCGTCCATCTCCAGCACGGCGTCGTTTGCCGGTGCTTCCACAGCGGGGTCCACCGCCTCCTCTGCCGCTGATGTCGGGAACCAATTCATGACCTCCGGCGGGATCCTCGGCGCAAATCAATATATCAACCAACCTGTTTTCACAGTCTCTGAGGATGAACGACGTCGGGCTTTGAATCCGGCGTTGATGGTCTTGACGCATCCGGAGCTTGAGGCGTGGCATAAAGACGCTATTCGTAAGGCGATTGGAGAATATGGTATTGGGGTTATTTTTGTGCCGTTATTCAAGACTGATGCCGACGACGAGGACGAAGAAGATGAATTGCCAGTGCTTAGACCATTAGGTCCGAGTACAATACGGAATTTCACGAGTTTCGATGCCCTGGGAGCTGCTGCGGGAGTGCTTGGAGGTGAAAAGAAGTATGGGCAGGGCAAGAAGGGAAATCTGGAGGAAGAGATGGTGTTGGAGGTTGACATTGAAGGTAGTGTTCAGGAGATTATCGAGGAGGTTGTGAGCGGTGCTAATGATATAATGTTTGCTTGAAAATTACGGATTAAATCAAGATGATAGGGGTACTTGTATCTATCCCCAGGGGTTTCTCGCTTCGCGGGGATGTCGATATCTCTCTTAGAGTTCGGAGTTTAGACTTTTGGCAATTGTGCCATGGCTTGCGGCTAAGAATCTTCCTTCCACGCAGGGCAATCCACGATTTTTGCTTAAATTCTAATTGAAGACCACTACAATGTCAATCACGTGTGCTTCAATCATTCCACATTATTCATGTATTGCCGCCTTTGTAGCATTTCAAAAGAAGTCAAAGTGGGAGAATGGTCAATCAGGATGTGTCCAAGTTCAAAACGGAAATCTCAAATTGTCTCGGAAAGGCGAGCATTGGAAATGGATATTCTATTGTTGCATTAAGCGTCATTACCTAAATTACCTAAGTTACTGAAATCACGTTCGCCGTCCCAAGCTGCAGGTTCCCCATGGACTGTGAATTAACATGTTTCTCCTTATGATGCCCGTGTTTCATCTTCTCCACCAAATCCCGCAAGCTCATGTGCTTCTTCTTAATCTTACCACCCGGCAGCTTAACCTCCATCTTGGGACCGACCCCGTCATCGGATACAGAGGACACAAGGCTATCATGATCGTCGTCGGCTGCCATTTCCTGCACAGATGCCGTGGGGGCATGCTTGAGGCCCGCTTCGGCGGTATGAGCCTGGGCTTCGTTCAAGGTCATGTGTCTGGTGCTCTTGAACTTGAGGCCGTGGTGGCAGGTACGTCGTTGGCCTGTGACGATGCAGTGGACATCCTTCGCGCGCTCATCTGCCTCGCGCATTACTTCGCGCCATTTCTCAATGATCTCAGCTTCGTATCCCGGCGTGACATCCTCGGCCTCCTTCACGCCCTGAGCTAAGCGACTAAGCATGATGTGTGTCTGGAGACAGAAGTCGGCGGATTTTTCGAGTTCTTTATACACGCCTCGTAGTAATGAGGATGGCAGTCCGGTCACAGCGCCTACGGGTTTGAGAACAAGTCCCCCGACTCCCTTTACAACACCACTAAACAGCCCCGCGACCCCGTTTTCTCTAGTCCCATTTATAGGTTGGGTGACGAGACCTGAGATTCCGTCATAGAATCCCTGAACCAGTTCTTTGCCAGCAACCTTGACACCAGATTGGAAGTCGGTTATGGACTCGGACTGACGCACAGTAGTATCCCCGTATAATCTTGGAGCATTGTGGAATCCTTGAGCTACACTAAACGCGAGATCCATAGGAGCCTTGATGATGGTTTCGGCAGCTTGAGTGGCGACTCTAGTTGCATGGCCCGGGCGGCGCTTCATTACTTCGTCGCGTTTGATAGGGAAGTCAGGGTTACTGGGGTCGAGAATACTTGAAGCGTGGGAAGAATTGGTAGATAGAACTGTAGAAGTTGTACTAAGTGCAGATGTGGACTTGTTGAACTTTGAGAACGGTGGTATATTGGCAAATTGGTTACCGGGAGTTGCATCGCTGGGAAGGCTAGTAGTACTATTGTTTGCACTGGTGTCAAGAGACTTCAAAGATCCAGTCCCTGGTAGTGAGGTGTTCGATTTATTGAGAGATTTATTCCTTGTCAGGGAGATATTGGAACACCCAAATTTGCTGGAACTTTTGTTACTTTGTGCCTTCAAAGCTTGATAGAACTCAGTGGGAAGATCGGCAACGCCCATGGCCAGTGATCCGAGGGTGCCAATGAGGGTAGAGGTGACGCCAGAAACTGGATCCCAAGGTCCGTCTTCCAGTTCGTACTCTCGTGAGCGGTGACTACAGCCATGTTAGACTATTTTCATATGAGGAAGAATAATACTTACAGTTTTAGATCTTGCAAGTCTACCAGTCCATGATTAATCAACACTGTAGCTACCACGCCACTGAACTTTACATCAGTCTTCTTAACCGCCCAGATGGCGGCACGATCTGGAAGAACAGAGCATCTTATGTCGTCCCCAAGCTGGCTATGGAACTGAGCAGCACCTTCTTCGCAACCCTTCTCCGCGGCAATGCTATTCCCCAATTCTTTGGCCTTGATTAGAGTTTCTGGTTTGAGAGAAAACTCGAGTTGAGAGACCAAATTATCGACGTTAAGACTTTTGTATGGAATCGGCGATGGTCCAGCCCCCGCTCGAGCGATCATGGCCCCCCAGAATGGTTGGTCACCAAAGAAAGGAACGACCACTGTTGGTTTGCCAGCAGTAATTCCAGCTGCTGTAGTTCCGGCACCTCCATGGTGGACAACAGCTGAGACATGTTGGAAAAGCCAGTCGTGTGGGACATTCCCAAGCATGAAAATTTCCTCTGGTTGGCCTAACTCAGATGCACCAAGTCCTCCCCAGCCTTTGGAGACCAGTGCTCTGATACCAGCTTTTTTGACGGCGTCGAAAATCATCTTAGTCATTCCATCCGGATTATCAACCACGATTGAACCAAAGCCGATGTATACTGGAGGTGGACCAGCTGCGAGGAATTCAAGAAGGGCTGGATCAGGAGTGTAAGAGGAAGCGAGAGAGAGGAAATAAAATCCGGACACTGAAATATGGGGTCCCCAGTCTTTCGGCTTGGGAATAAGTGCTGGCGACCTATGATTGTTAGTCCGGAAGACCGTAACTAGCAGATCAAAAGACTTACCAGCAGTATGTGAAGGGAACCCGCAACCTGCTAGCCATTCCTGGTGCCCACATCAGACTGATAGGTTGCAGATTCAGTCTAGTTTTCCGGAACTTGTTGATAATATCTCCCAAGCCCTGCCAGGTAACCATTTCAAATAGTGCATAACTAATAAAGTTCGTTTGATCGCCATCTGCGTTAGAAGATTTAATATTAACAAGTGGATGCGGGAATGACTTGGTCGGTGACCATGGCATGGTGAACATCATATGACATGGAATTCCTAGCTTTTCAGCGCAATGGAGATAGGCAAAACTAGGTGGGTTTGCAATAATGCAATCGGCGATAAAAGGAGCGGTTTCCTCCTCGCTATTCCGGCCGGCTTCAAAGATAGCTGGGCCAGTGCCATCCCCAGCTTCGATGCAGGATCGCCAGCAGCCCACAAGCATTTCGTACGTCCCCTTTCTTCTCTTTCCCACCTCTCCGCTTCGAAGGGTTTGAACATCAGGAATCAAGCCTGGGTTATGAACCATAAAGGCCATGAGCTCGGCGGGGTCACCTCCGATATTGAAGAACCGGAGGCCATTCTCCTCTACGAATTCTTTGAAGACCAAATGCGTCGCAATCCGGACTCTGTGCCCATACTTCTCATGAAGTACTTTACCAAGAGCCACAAAAGGTTGGACATCACCACGAGATCCAACTATCTGAATCACCACGTTGAGAGCGGGGAATCCTTCACTTGATGGTTTGGTCAGATAGTCCGGAAGATCAGGGATCATGTGAGCATCGTCCGGTGCGAAACCAGGCTGCAAGAGTTTTGTTAGCTGCGATGAATTCTCATCGATGATAACATCGAGGCCATGATCTACAGAACATATGCTGGTAAGTTATTGCCGAGCGTGAACCGAGGGCCACAGAGATCTCACCAGTAAGGTCAACTGAGGTAATGAAACCTGGCGCAGAAATGCTGATACGTCTTTTGGCCCTCTGATTGTCGTTGTTGCGTGCATTTGGAACATCTTGTAACAGTGTAGGCGCTGGCTCCGTGTTGCTGGCGGGGGCACTGGTGATGGCAACAGCTGCAGCTGCTGAGTCTACCGGGTCAACCATTATGGGCGACACAAATCCGGCGCCGTTTTCCGATGAATTATTACCTTTCCAGGGCTGAGCGATGGATACCGAGCAGACGTGCGATACCTATCTATGATATCTGCAAGACTGGGAGCGACCCACTTCCTTGGGGCGACTCGCAAAAGATTACCCCAGATTGCTTATCGTGGTGCATTCGTCGCGGCCGACCGAGATGCAGGATAATACTTAAACGCCGGGGCCAGTACGGTGCCAAGAGGGGCGAGTCTGATGGGAAGCACCCGCTCTACTGGATGGATTTTAACGTCAAGATGTAGATATGTATCTGCCTGCTGGTCTGCCTGTCCGCCTCTCACGAAGTGGCGATGGAGATAATGTGAGGTTGCGTGCTCTCCGTCTGCAGTCGCCATCAAGTCGGCTCGCAGCGCTCGCTACATCAGATAAGAAGGGTGGTTTATGTAATCGCTGAACACGGTCATCAGGCGGCGAGAGGCCAATAAGGTTTTCGTAGGATTTCCACAGAGTTTTCCTGCATCCATCGCGCCCATTGCGGTAAATGTATGCTGGGACGTGCATTCACTCAAGCATGCGGGCTTGCTGACTGTGCATGGTCTTACTGTGTCGACAGCGCACCAGTTTCCGTATAAGGCCCAGTGCGCTGTAAAACGAGGATATTCACAGCCGAACGACTTGGTAATTCTGTACCGGGTTACTGGCCATATGAAAGTTGACCCTTGACTCTAAATAGCCGGCCTACAGGTTGAGTGTGGTCGAGCTTCCCTACGGAAGAGATGCTCATGTGAAAAGTCAAAAGCGGGATTACCGGGCACAAAGCCACTCGGCTGTAGCCAATCACCACCAAAGAGATCTGCATCTCGTATAACTATACGCCATACGCAGTTTTCGGTGACCCAAGGCCTAAGCTATACAGTTATGACAGTACGCGGCGACCCTGCCAACACCTGCCGGCTGGGGTGCGCTAATCCGAATATGGTCCATAATCATCCCCGTATTCAGTATTTCAGTGGTGCAAAAACTCTAATTAGATGCCCTGGCAGCTAGGATGAGCTAGTCCGAACCTGATCATCTCCCTCCGCCGCTTTGTTTTTGAATTCCCCACGGCTAACCTCTTTAGCGATTAAGGGTTCAATTGTTGACCCAGCTCTCGACCGCAGGGCAAGGCCGTGGGCAAAAGCAGCACATGCACCAGTAACTAGATTGGGTTTAAGGGGGCCCAGCTAGCGGGAGGAGGGGTCTGTAATCTACACCTCATTATATCTTAGTCCTGCTGCGTCTGCATTTCTACTTTATCGGCCTTAAGCACGTACACACGTGCGGCCCGCCTCAAGATCCACGACCTGGCTGACATTAGTGCAGACGACGCAGAGGGCGATCCCTTCCTGCACTGTTGGCTCGACCGTCTCCACCGAGCAACCCGAAGCAACGTCCTCTTAACCAGATCCATCCTCCTCTCCAGGACCTTCGAGGAGTACGGGGCAGCATCATCTGGACACCAGATACCTCACGACCACCGCCAAGATGTCAGGTGCAGAAGAACCCAATCGATCTGAGCAGCTTGCTTTCCCAACTCTGCCAGACGTTCAAGAAGGTGTAACTCAGGAGGACACGCCTAGTCAAGCTGCAGCTCCAGCCACTACAGCACCAAGACGGACCCGAGGCCAATCGGCAACGGGTGCTTTCCTCCGCAATGTTCAGGAAGATTTTGCTACGTCCAAGCTGCCATTGGGTTTCTTTCAGGCCTCAGGGCAGGTGGTCTCTAGTGCTCCCACGATCAACGATATCCAGAATGGAAACCTGGATAGTAATGGCTGGTCGGGTGTTGCTCAGCGCCGCAATAGCCAGGCCCATAAGGAGAGCGACTTTGCCCTTTTGAATAATCTTGCTCGGCAACGGACCCCGACTGGCTTGAGTGTTGTGCGAAGATACACCCAAGCTACAATCCCTGAGGTTCCAGTGAGCACTGATGTCGAGAAAAAAACAGTTTCAGACAACACGGTTCTTGAAAAGAGCAATCTTCAAGATGATGCTACGTCTCATACCAAAAGTGGTGACCCCAGGCTACCATATGCCAATGGCTATCAGTTCCCACCAAAGCATACCAAAATGCAGTCGGTCAAGATCGGACTGAGGGCCTATTGGAAATTCCTCTGGACTCCTTTCGGGTTCCTGCTGACGATTTATTCGCTGAATATCGTGGCATGGGGTGGAATGTTGTTCCTGGTGTTGATCGGTGCTGCACCCGCCAGTATGTATCCCTTCCCTCTTAATTCCTCACATCACCTTCTCCATCGGGCACTTAAACTAACACCTCACAGTGTGCCCACCGCATGCAAAATATTCTTGTAACGATAAGCGTTCATCCAAGAACACTTGGATTGAGATCGACTCGCAAATCCTGAACGGTCTCTTCTGCGTCACGGGTCTTGGCCTGATCCCATGGCGCTTCCGTGACCTCTACTACCTCATGAAGTTTCGCATACAGCATGATCCTATCGGCCTTCGCCGCCTGGCTGGCATCAACCGTGACTGGTTCCGCCTCGAGAAGTTCGAGGAAGTCGACATCCTCTGGGATCCAAAAACGATGGAAAAGCCAGCTGAGATTCCAGAGACCGCCTTTGCCTATCCCCTCGAAAAGAGCCCAGATCCACCTCTTACCGGGGAGCGAGCTCCACCGACGAAGGTCTGGAAGCTAGATTTTTATATCTGGTGCTATGTAGCCAACACGCTTCTCCAGATCATGCTTTGCGGATGTATGTGGGGCTTAACCAAGTACACACGCCCTTCTTGGACGACAGGCTGCCTGATTCCAATTGCCTGTATTGTAGCTGCTGCCGGTGGCTACGTGACAGCTATGGAGGGAAAGAAGGTGAAGAAAATCGAGGGTGTGCCAGTCTCGGAGGAGGATCAGGAAATCCTCCGGCAGATGAGAGAGAAGGACGCATTGAATTCAGGTGGTGAGACTGGCGAGGCACCACAGTTTAGAACTATTACCGAACATCATGGCGAACGCGTCAGTGAAGACCAAGGGCCAATGGATGAGAGAGATTGATGTTCAAAGGATGATGAATGTCATGCTGTAATTGTATCAGATGGACAAAGCATTTTGGAAACCAGTCCTTGCTATATTGGCAATATTTGAAGGTCGTAATAGTCATTGGCGTTCCAATGGCAAGCGCTGGTAAATATTTTGGCTCCGCCGTTTGTGTGCTTTTCGAAGGATTAGAATCTTAGGTTGCATGTGCCATAAATTGGAAACTGGCCTAAGGTATAGTTTCTATTTTATTCTTCCCTAGCAACCTAACTAATCATATTAACATCATAATCCCAAAAATAAAGACTTACTCTCAATCAGCTCTTTCCAAAGCACTCCTCCAAATCCCGTCCACAAACCCCCAATAAACCTCCTCCTTCTCCTTCCCGCCCACAAACAACTTGACATGCTCCGCGCCCTTGATTCGACACGACTTCACCTCCAGTCCCCGCTCCGCCGCCTCTTCAGCATGCTTGATAATATCCCTCGCCTCCACAACCTGATCATCTTCCGAAAAGACATACCCCCGGACCGCCTTCTCATTAAGTAGCCGTTTGTCATTCAACCCGTCCCGCGGGTTCCACACAAAATCCTTAATCAACGGCGTGCAATGCACCGTGAAGACGATGCAGGCCTGCAGCAGAAACATACTCACATAGAACGGGATGTACATCGGCCACGACATGCGGGCACCCGCAACCAGCAGCGCGCGGAGCCCGGACTGGAAATGCGGGATCCCGGGCGACGAGTCGTAGACGACGGTTTTGGCGGGCAGGGCGGTCTTGGTCTTGGTCTTATAAGCGCCGACGATGTTGTACAAGCGCTTTGCGCCGCCGCTGCTGCAGACGTGGACGTGGAGCCGGTCTGGCGCGCCAGCGGGTGGCTCGGAGAGCAGGGCGGAAATCACGGGTTCCATGTCTTGCTTGCGCTTCTGCTCGCTTTCAAACAGGAACTGGTTGGTGTTGATCTTCACGAGGATGATGCGGGCTCGGGGGTACATGAGCTGGTAGTGGGCGGTGAATTTGGCGATGTGTCGCGGCTGGGCGTTGAGCCAGGCGCAGAGGAGGATGGTGGTTGGGGCATCTTTGGAGAATTTGGACGAGGCGGCTGTCGAGGGTGTTGATGCATCTGGGGTGTATATGAAGATGTTTGGTGAGAGTTTGACGAAATTGTGCAGCGGCTTGATGGTTGCTGGCATGGTCATTTCTGAATCGGGTTTTAACGCCGTACCGCTGGTGATAGAGGAAGACATCTATATGAAATGGCGGAGAACAACTGTGACCAAGGAAAGTCTTTAGAGAGTGCCTTTACTATTCCCTCTTTACTTCTTTTCTACCCGGAATAACCAGTCTATGTGTGTTCTAAATAGCAATGTCTGAGTAAATCCTGGCCGATAATAAAAAAGTCGCGTACTCGGTAAATACGGAAGAGCTGCGTCTAAGATGGAATATGTACAGCACAACCTACGAAAAACGAATAACCAGAGCCAGTTTAAGTATTGATATCGGTATCGGCCAGCTTTGGTGAGAGGCGCAGAAAATGTTGGGAAACAAAGAGATTCGAGACGCCTCCAGGAATAGACCAGGTAGCATCAACAAAACCTATCCTGGCTATTAGAGCTGGTGGAGCAAATTTCGGAGCGGAACTGACTCGCTTGTGCTCGTCTCGCCGCGTATCGCTGCGTTTCGCGGGGATCTGACACTTAGTGCTATGATCTTATCGAACTGTGCCTGGAGGGCTAGTGATGCGGCACAGCTTATGATGTGGCAGAGCTAAATTCCGTAGGTGAATAACGAATCACAGGAAGACATGCTTAACATGTGCTTCATTATCCCACGGATTACATCTGGTCGTCTTGCTGACGAGTTGGCTTTGGCGTGCTAGTCAAACAGCCCTGACGCACTGTGTACTTCCATGAGTTTTATCTCATTGGGACAAGTTTTTCAAAATCTGGGATGACGTATCCTTATCTTTGCGTTACCTACTTAGTGCCACAAAGCTCATGCTCATCTCAACTTTGTTCTGTATATCCAAGGCACCTTGGTAGGAGCACCTGCTGCCTAAAAGACGTACACCGTAGGCAGTAAACGTTGTGTTTGAAAGAGTCATCTTAGAATAGAATCAAAATTCGTAGAGCAGAATGTTTGTAAAGCAGTATCGTAATAGAGCGAGCTGGCAAAGTAAGCCATTTCACGTGTCTAGCATCATCACCCTTCCCTTCACTAGACGCCCCACCAGCCCAAGTAAGATCATCGAGCTTTGGAAGCGTACCACCACATACTTGATGGGTATGATCCTTGCAACAGAATTAACCTGAATCCTAAAATCCCCCATGGTTTCATTATTGCAAGGGTATACAGGAGAAATTGAACATTAGAAAGTCAGTTGATGGCACTGTAAATTCAAGAGATTCAATTCACACGTTACCGCAAACAATCTAAATATTATTCACCTTAAGCAATCTCCGTTTCTCAAAGATTTCAATCAAAGATTTCAACCAAGATCATGATTCGGCTGGCTAACGACAACAAGAATTTGTAAATCTAGTCATAGTCAATAAGCAATTCCAGCAAACAATCCACATGCCCATTACACATACCAAATAGCTCTGAATGTTCAAAATAGATGACCCTTCCCTTTATTCATCAACACACAGTCATGCTGGAGCATGCCCATCCCAATTCGTTCATATTCATCCAGAGTCTTTCTAGGCTTGAGAAACAATACGAAATACTTGCAGCCCTCCTGTTGGACTGACCACCCGTTCTTCTTCGCAACGACAACAGCATACTGCACCGTAGGACTTTCGGCTTCCTCATCAATGTTAATCCATCCAATTTTTGACCCGTCTGAAGCTATAAGTAGGTATGTCGTATCGCTTTCTGCTTCAGTCTTTATACCATCATCTTTAAATTCCCAAATAGTGGCAGTCAGGGTTTTGGCGTCAAACTTAAGACCTTCGATCAAATCCAAGGTGCCAAAGGATTCGTCTACAAATTTGATGGCCCCTTCATAAGCCATCCAAGACCACGACGGAACTTTAGAGTCCTTGTACTCAATTTTTCTCGTTTTCTGGCCCGTAGGTAGTGTTCGTTGCCATAGTAGGGTTCTGTGATGATACCAATCAATGACGCCGTGATGTATATCGCATGGTAACGCCTCTCCAATACGGCTCATTAAGCCTGAAATAGCAACAGCGATATCGGTTGGTATGGAAATTTCACGTCGCATGTAATCCTCTATTAAATGCTGAAGGAATTTCAGGGTGGCACCAAAGCCTGACCTACGAAGCCGATTTGGAAACTTTGGGTCAGTGTCGAAGTAATTCCTACTTTGATCCTGGCTAATAGATATTTGATAAGTTAGTTATATTTCCATAGGTTTAATAATATATTATTGTTCTTGCCTTCTTAAAAAGAGTTTGCCTCCTGCATAGATTCCCTCTCCACATTCCCCGTATACTTGGTTTGTGCCAAAATGGATTGTTCTTGATGACAGAAATCTCTCTTGCAAAACCCAGGCTCGATTATTAAGGTTGCCTTTGTTGATATCATTTTCAAAGTCTGCTATGTTCGCAGACACATAAATATGTTCACCTGATGGATCTTGGACATAAATGCTTTCATAATCAGCTTTTATATCTAGAAAACCAGCGTTAGAATTTTCAGCCGATGTTGCAGCTATTGTGCAGTATGCTAAGGCGAAAACGTGTTGCATTCGCTCTGACTCTTGCTTCCAGTCACCATCTTCACCTTGGATGATACATAGTGTATCAATCCAAAGGTATTTAATACCAAGGTTACGAGTGAACGTAATAGCGTCTTGGAATGTCTTTGGAAGTTCGCTTATCTTAAACCCCTTTTGACGATATTTAACGTTACTCGTGTTAGTAAAATACGGTGGGAGTGTCTTAGAATTAGATTGACCCCAACAATGGGATAAAGCGATGTATCGATTTTTCTTTCTCTTTTGTGTAACAAGCTTATCTAAGAACTCCTTAGCAAGGTTTCGAGAGAACTTGTCAAGACGAAGGTCATCCGCGTTACTCGATGGATTAACATTAAGAAGCCGTGTAGGTAACATATTCTTGTTATACTGATGTTGTTGGCATTCGTGGTCTTGATCGCATTGGGCGAGCCAGGCCTGTAGATATGGAAGAAACGGCATGTTTCTAATAGGAGAAGGACTAGCCTTGGATCGTTTCGAGTCTAGATATACCATAATTAGTTAGTATACCAATGCAAATACACAACCCTAGAGAAGATCACCATACCTCGCCATAATCTAAGAATACGTCTAGGTTTGGAGGTTGCGCTAGGATACAAAGCTATTACTTGATCTTCGTTCTTAATAAACGCATCCGACGTGTGAATGTCGCCGATCTTCATAACTCGATATAATATAAAGGTACAGAAAGGACACTTATGTACGCCATTATCTAGTGTTGACAGTTTCACAAATCCACTGGAATTTAGAATTGGCCTACAATCAGGGCATAACATAACTGTCCCAGAGATACTTTGCTCCGACGAGCGGTCCTGTACAGGTCTACAACAAAACTGCTCGTCTAGGTAATAGATCCAAGGCTCGTTCTACACAAAATATAGAAACATGTATTAGTAGTCTATTTCCTCTAAATTCACAAGTAGTTACTTACGTCCTAGTCCCATACACAAGCCCTCGTTAGTTGAACTCCTCCAACGAGAGAGGCGCTAGTAGTTACTTACGTCCTATTCCCATACACAAGCCCTCTTTAGTTGAACTCCTCCGACGAGAGAGGCAAGGAATTACTTACAAGCTATTCCCATACACAAACCCTCGTTAGTTGAACTCCTCCAACGAGAGAGGCAAGGAATTATTTACAGGCTATTCCCATACACGAGCCCTCGTTAATTAAACTCCTCCAACGAGAGGCGCAGGGAGTTACTTACGCGCTATTCCCATACATAAGCCCTCGTTAGTTGAACTCCTCTCACGACAGATACAGGGAGTTACTTACGAGCTATTCTCATACACAAGCACTCGTTAGTTGAATTCCTCTCTAATAAGAGAGGCGGAGAGTTGCTTACGTCCTATTCCCATACACAAGCCCTCGTTAGTTGAACTCCTCCGAGGAGAGAGGCGCTAGTAGTTACTTACGAGCTATTCCCATACGCAAGCCTTCGTTAGTCGAACTCCTCTGACAAGAGAGGCGGGAGCTACTTACGAGCTATTCCCATACATAAGCTCTCGTTAGTTGAACTCCTCCGACGAGAGAGGCGCTAGTAGTTACTTACGTCCTATTCCCATGCACAAGCCCTCGTTAGTTGAACTCCTCCAACGAGGCGTAGAGTTACTTACGCGCTATTCCCATACACAAGCCCTCGTTAGTTGAACTCCTCCGAAGAGGTAGGGAGTTACTTACAAACTAGTCCCATACACAAGCCCTCGTTAGTTGCACTCCTCCGAAGAGAGAGGAGCTAGTAGTATTTACGAACTTCCCATACACAAACCCTCGTTAGTTGAACTCCTCCGATGAGAGAGGCGAGGAGTTACTTACGGGCTATTCCCATACATAAGTCTTCGTTAGTTGAACTCCTCCGACGAGAGAGGCAGGGAGTTACTTACGTGCTATTCCGATACACAAACCCTCGTTAATTGAACTCCTCCGACGAGAGGCGGGTAGTTACTTACGGCCTAGTCCCATACATAAGCCCTCGTTAGTTGAACTCCTACGACGAGGGAGTTGCCGGTAGTTACTTACGTCCTATTCCCATACACAAGCCCTCGTTAGTTGAACTCCCCCAACGAGAGAGAGGTCTAGAAGTAGCTACTTACGAGCTATTCCCATACATAAGCCCTCGTTAATTGAACTCGTCCGACGAGAGACGGGGAGCTACTTACAGGCTATTCCCATACACAAGCCCTCGTGAGTTGAACTTCTCCAACGGGAGAGGCGGGGAATTGCTTACGAGCTATTCCCATATGCAAGCCTTCATTAGTTGAACTCCTCCAACGAGAGAGGCGTTAGTAGTTACTTACGTCCTATTCCCATACACAAACCCTCTTTAGTTGAACTCCGACGAGAAAGGTGCTAGTAGTTACTTACAGCCTATTCCCATGCACAAGCCCTCGTTAGTTGAACTCCTCCAACGAGAGGGGCGGGGAGTTACTTACGGCCTAGTCCCATACACAAGCCCTCGTTAGTTGAACTCCTCCGACGAGAGAGTTGCCGGTAGTTACTTACGTCCTATTCCCATACATAAGCCCTCGTTAGTTGAACTCCTCCGACGATAGAGGTGCTAGTATTTACTTACAGCCTAGTCCCATACACAAGCACTCGTTAGTTGAACTACTCCGACGAGAGATGGGGGAGTTACTTACGTCCTATTCTCATACACAAGCTCTTGTTAGTTGAACTCCTCAGACAAGAGAGGTGCTAGTAGTTACTTACGCGCTATTCCCATACACAAGCTCTCGTTAGTTGGACTTCTCTGACGAGAGAGGCGATGAGTTACTTACGAGCTATTCCCATATACAAACCCTCGTTAGTTGAACTGCTCCGACGAGAGACGGGGAGTTACTTACGTCCTATTCCCATACACAAGCCCTCGTTAGTTGAACTCCCCCAACGAGAGAGAGGTCTAGAAGTAGCTACTTACGAGCTATTCCCATACATAAGCCCTCGTTAGTTGAACTCGTCCGACGAGAGACGGGGAGTTACTTACGGCCTAGTCCCGTACACAAGCCCTCGTTAGTTGAACTCCTCCGATGAGAGAGACGAGGAATTACTTACGAGCTATTCCCATACACAAGCCCTCGTTAGTTGAACTCCTCCGATGAGACAGGCGGGGAGTTACTTACGAGCTATACACAAGCCCTCGTTAGTTGAACTCCTCCGATGAGAGAGGCGCTAGTAGTTACTTACGTCCTATTCCCATACACAAACCCTCGTTAGTTGAACTCCTCCGACGAGGCGGGGCGTTGCTTACGTGCTATTCTCATACACAAGCCCTCGTTAGTTGAACTCCTCCGACGAGAGAGGCGGGGAGTTACTTACGGCCTATTCCCATACACAAGCTCTCGTTAGTTGAACTTCTCCGACGAGAGAGGCGCTAGTAGTTACTTACGTCCTATTCTCATACATAAGCCCTCGTTAGTTGAACTCCTCCAACGAGGCGTAGAGTTACTTACGCGCTATTCCCATACACAATCCCCCATTAGTTTAAAGAATGTTTATCTCGGCCTAAGACTACTAACTTCCTTTTTCAAACATTTAGCTAGAGATTTACGTCGCGAAAATGGAGTATGGCATACATTCTATAATGTTTTTGTAAGCCTAGATATCATAAATTCAGTCAAAACGTAGAAAAAACCTGGAATAGTTTATCGCTTAAAGACTCGTCTTCTAGGTGAATATCCATCTTGTCCGGGGCGTCTATGTCCTGATTTTGATAGTGGACTGCGCAATAATACAAAACCACGAAGTATGAAGGAGGGATGGAGAGCGGGGTACTATTACACGCGATTATGGTATCTTGGATAATGACTCATGCTACTCGTGCTTAGCAAGCTTTCCTACGCAAGGGGTGTCAAAAAATGATCGTCACCTCCTGCAAGGCGTTGCTGCTTTTTAGGTTCTTGCCTTACACACCATACACACACTACACCTGTGACACTAGCATCATGGCATGTGTTCCCAAGAGAACTACAGCCCGCCGAAAGCATTAAACTCCACACAGAGCAAGAAATAATAGCTCTTTTCAATTATGCATTAGGATCGACCAAAGTAATGGTTGCGAAAGGGTATATATACAGATGAATAACAACTTCTTCAAACCTTTGTCGTCGACAGGAATATTCCGGAAACGAGGAGAGTGACATCGACTTGAATGTGTACATTTTACCTTTCATATTTGCCGGAAGACTTTACACTGTTAGGCAGTCTTTGTTTCAATAGTGGGAGAAGGTAAGGCTTTATACAAAAGCAGTACGAGGATCAGATTCTTCGCAAAGCTTTAATGGATGTTCTGAAAGATCGAGCAAGTCCAGGCTGTTTGCCCCTGATGTCGTTGGTTCAAACCAGCTCCATGCTTCAATATAATGATGAATATTGAGATCGAGATTCAGCCGTCGGGCCAGGCTGAGTCCAGGGATATCCGGCGTAACATTGGGAGCCGCGTAGTCCAGGCAAGTTCCTGATTCAAATTCTGGTCTATATATGAGCATAGTCCCCATCTAATGGTATCCTAAAAGAGAGGAATTCTTCTATCGTAAAAAGCCTCGAATTCTTGCCTTTGAGTATAGTTACCGAGCTTATTGACGAGCAATAGCGACGGGTTGATGATCAAAAATAGCGTATGTACATAAATAAGAGCTTCTTCTACACCATACAAGTCATATTCTTGACAGCGATTGTTCGGTCTTCTGTCTATACCCATCTTCAGCATAATCATACGAACCATAAATAAAGCTTCATAAGAATTGGAATTCATGGTCCGGGTCGATGGAAGCAGCCTGTCCCAAACCTTGGATTGGTCTATGAAATCTCGCACAGTACGGTGCATATATTGAACAAATCCACAGCTGCTGGCCATGCGATGGCTCAGTTGCCAGCCTCGACTTTGGACTCTCAAAAGACCGGCGGTGCTGTATTTACGACTATGTCAAATCCTTAAATAGTCTTGTAGATGAATACTAGGTAAGGGTGCTTCACTCTCCAGTGCCATGGGTCAAAGTATAATAAAACATTATGTTAAAGATATAAGATATTGCGGGTTCAATCCCAGTCTAGCACTCGTAGAATGGCTCCATACATACGTAGCAGCCAATACTTAAAAGATCCAGCGTATAGTTGTTTTGAGCTTTCCTTTCCAACCCATACTTTTATCCTCGTCGTCAATCTCTCCTTCCTGCACCGTATAAACATCAGTCTCAAGATCTATCACCCGCAAGGGTACAATCTTGGACCTCTTCAAGAACTTCCACCCTAGGTACATGACTAGCATGACCGGAAGCTCGATGTAATAGCTCACAAAATCCACACCACTAAACGGGCTAAAGCAAGACCACCCCTGGATCAAGACCAAGAACGAGTTTAAGAAAACAGAGAACCAGGGACCCCATGGGTAAGTCCAGTTCTTGAAAGGTAGCAAGTGAGTCTTCCCTTGAACCTCTAACGCGGCTCGGAACCTCAATGAGGCTATTCCAATGGCAATCCACGAGAGTTGATTAGAAACCCCGACGATGTTTTGAAGCCAGTTCCAGAGGGTACCAGCACCAATGAAACTGGCACCAAAGCAGAGAAGACTGATAGAACTTGTTGCAAGTACTGCAACCCATGGGACCTGGTTTTTGTTGAGCCGACCGAAGAACTTCGGTGCGTGTCCGTCGACGGCGAGCGAGTAGAGAAGCCTAGTACCAGCAAAAAGGGCGTGATTACCAGCACTTAGGACACTGGTCATAATGACAGCATTGATAAAGCTGCCAGCGGCTTTCGCGCCAACCATTTGAAAGACGAGCGTGAATGGGGAAGTCCGGGTGGACTTGGAGTTGAGTCCTTCGGTAGTATAGGCAACATCAAGACCAATCAAGAGCACTGAGAGGATATAGAATAGAAGAATCCGCCAGAAGACATTCTTTACCACACGAGGAAGGTTTTTGGTGGGGTTCTTGGTCTCTCCTGCAGTAATGGCGATCGATTCTGTTCCGCCGTCTAAATTACTAGGTTAATAAAGTCATACACCCCATTCTAACGTGATACTTACAGGCAAAAGATGCTGTGACAAAGACCGATGCGAAGCCGCCAATCCCTCCTACAAATGGTGCTCCTGGGAGCCGCCAATTCTCGCCACCAATATAATGGCCACTAGTATTGCCACCAGCATTGACCACGATTCCAATAATCACAAAGATCTGTTAAGATGTAATTAAATTTCCTATACACATTACATTAAAGGATCATCATAGGTACTTACAGTGATGGTGACTACTTTTAGCAGACTTAGCCAGTACTCAAGCTTCAAAGTTTGTTAGCATATTGCTCAAGAACATCCAACGTCAAAATCGTGACTTACTTCACCATAAGCTTTGACTGAGATAATATTGGTACAAACCAAAGCCACCCAGAAAATCACGCCCAATGCCCAACCTGGAAAGTTTGAATTCCAGTAGCTGAAAACCAGCTGTAGAGCTACCAGATCCGAAGCCATCGATACAGCATCATTGAACCAGTAGTTCCAGGTCAGAGCAAATCCGAAAGCATCATCCACAAATCTCCCAGCAAAAGTACAGAAGGACTAAATATCACGTTAGCCAGTGTTGAATACCCATTGCAGGGCATGCACGGCCGAGACAAAAACTAACTCCAGCGATGGGCATAAAAGCGGCCATTTCTCCTAGAGCCAACATGGTTAAAAAGACAATCACGCCAACAATGAGGTATGCAATCAGCATCGACGCAGGCCCTCCAGTAGCCAGGGACTTTCCAGTGCCCAGAAAAAGACCTGTTCCAATCGTGCCTCCGATCGCAATCATCTGAACCTGTCGAGCCGACAATTTACGCGCCAGCCGA
This sequence comes from Coleophoma eucalyptorum, assembly GCA_026120035.1. NCBI lineage: Eukaryota > Fungi > Ascomycota > Leotiomycetes > Helotiales > Dermateaceae > Coleophoma > Coleophoma eucalyptorum. Next base: position 49,182 of record JALRME010000005.1, read on the forward strand.
TCGGCCACGATGCGGTGTTCATTCAGAGCCGACTCCGGGTCGCGAGCCTGCTGAGATGCCGACAGGTTCGGCTGTTTGCCGTCACCATAGTTTCTGCTGTCTCTGTCTGCGTCGCCCTCGTCCGAAGTGGTCGTTGGTAGGTGCCGCAAGCTGTCGCTGCCGCCCGTCATAGTGGTGTGGGGTTGAAACTAGCTACAGGTTTTTGCTGTAGGCGCAGAAAAGAAGAAAGGGATGCAAAAGATTTATTCATCATTTCTTCGTCTTTGTAGCGACTATTGCGTGCTTTCTGTCTTGCTTCAGCCGGTGCTCTCCTTACGTAACGTGAGGTGTGCAAAACTACCATTGTGCCCGGGCGCCTGCATGCCAAAGCAAGCAAAATCGTGCCATAGGGCAGTGCCATATCAGATTTTGCAAGGAAATCCATTGGGCCAAGGTCGATCTTCTATGGGAGAATCCCGGGCTTATTTCCAGCTGTTCGGCGGCCATTACTTCCCGTCACGTTTGTATAAGCGAACGATTGTGCAATCCTTTAGTGTAAGAAACTTCACCAAATGCTCAAGATAAATTATGAAAAGTCGCGTAAGTGACTCGAAAATATTATTCGACGAAGTAAGCAGTATAACTAGAATATCACTAACGTTTTACTTAGTCCACAATGAAACGAGAGAAACCTAGTGATTTAGAGGAGTTCCCAGATTCTTTAGACGAGTTATTTGCCATCGCTTGAGAGCACAAACCTTGTACCTTGTACCTTGTACCTTTTACGTATCTTGTGCGGGTGTAAGAGCTCTCGTCGAGTGGCATCTTCCCACGAAAAGCAACTAATGTACGGTTTCTAATAATGTTGATGAGCTTAATGCATCTGTCTTTCGATCTACTCTGATCGCCTACCTTAAACTTCTTCAACTTCCACTTCGATTCATACTTCAACTACTGTAGGCTATTACATTTGGACTGCCATCTGGAAATCTTGTGGTGCTTTCATATCGTGGACGATATATAATTTAACTCTATATATATCTCCAACCCAACTTCAAAGGCTGACTCCCAATCCCACATCGCTCTCTAATCTTCAAGGTCGCGTCCCTCGCCCGTCGCTTAACCACCTCCTCATCCACACTAACAACTCCCCCATCCTGAACTACCATAACACCGTCAATCACGACCATTTTAATATCCTGCCCAGTACATGAATGCACAGCCGCCGTAACTGGGTGCATTCCACCTTTCCCAACCTGCGCAACATCATACGGACAAGCTTGAAGCCCGCTCGGGTCCACAACCACAAAATCTGCTTTCTTTCCAAGTTCCAAACTGCCAATTTCCTTCTCGAGCCCCAGAGCCTTCGCCCCATTGATCGTCGCCATCTCAAGCACCTGCTCAGCGGATAAGACGTCGCAGTCCTGAGTGACACCCTTGTGAATCACACCCGCCATATGCATGTCCCTGAACAAGTCATACGTATTCGAGCACGGCGCTCCATCCGTCCCCAGAGCAACATTAATCCCCTTGGCCAACATCTGCGGTATAGCGGCAATGCCATCCGCCAGTTTCGCATTCGCCGTCGGGTTGTGCGCCACAGATGTTCCGGTGCGTTTCAAAATATCGAGGTCGGTATCCAGGTCTAGATGGATCATATGACCTAGCACAGAGTGGGCGCCGGTGATTTGGTTGTTCTCGCAGAATTGCACCGGGGAGGCCTTGTAACAGTTTCTGATGGCTACTTTGTCCCGTGCATCCTCAGCGACATGTACCGTGAGTCGGATGCCATGCTCGAGACATGCCTTGCCAACGGAGCTGTAGATGGATTCGTCAACTCCGCGGGGCGTCTCGGCTGCGAGCCAGACATTCAATCGCCCGTTCAGCGACCCGTGGTATTGCGTGTGTCGGGCTACGGCAGCTTCGACGGACATGTCTGACGCATCTCGATCCCGAGCATCAGTGAAAGCGTCGCCGGCTCTCAAGTTCCGTTTCGGAGCCTTGACTAAGGTTCCCTTGTCTTGATCAGTATCCACATAGTATTCTCAATGACTCTAGGTACTCACAAGACATCCTCTGATGCCTACTTCCTCCACGGCTTTCACCACATCCCCAAACCCCGCTTGGCTCGGCAGCATGGGTTCCAGAAAACAAGTCGTGCCGCTCTTCACCATCTCACACATCGCCAATCTCGCGGCATCATAGCCATCCCCGTCCTGCATGCTAGCCTCCATGGGCCAGATGACATCGCACGCCCATCGGTAGAGGTCCAGATCTTCCGCCAGCCCGCGGATCAGGGATTGGATCACGTGTGCATGTGCATTGATCAGGCCTGGGAGGACGATGCGGGATTGGAGATCAACGATTTCGGTATTTGGAGGAAGAGCGGGGGATTCTAAGAGGGAGGAGGTTTTGGAAATGGCGGTGATTAGGTTCCCGACGACGTGGATGCTACCGTCGAGGAGGATGTCACGGGTTTGGTTCACGGTTATGATCGTACCGTGGATGTAGAGCGTGGAAGGTGGGAGAGAGGCCATGTTTGAGCTGGGTGGACTGGAAGGCTGACACAAACTCAAAGATAACGTAAAGGAGTATTGTATCTAAGTATTTCAGGAGATCATCAATTTAAGTTGCCAACTTTGACAGTGGGATGTCGTGATCTACGAGAAGTCGAGCACAAATGGGATGGTAGTAATCACCGATAAGCGTTGGATTGCATAAACATATTTCTAATCCCACTCTTGACGATGTCCACAGCTAAGAAGCAGCTATTGCTGTCCAATTTCACGGAATACTGTTACATATTATTTTTAAAGGCGCTTGTGTTTTGGAGTTGGTGGGTTGACGAGAGATCAACTCTCAACGCTTCGTATCCTTGGTCACGAAGATCCTCTTTCTTATAGGCCAGCCGATACCATTTGCTTGGCTGTTGCTTAGCCTGGAACATGAAAACTGAATAGGTGGCAAGCTGTTATGTCTTCTATCATTTTTATTTCGTGCCATTGAATTTAGAAGAGTCCACTGCTAAAGTTGGTAATCGGACTCTGAATAGCATAGGCATTCAGGGCTAGCTTTATTCTAATAGTTACTCATAGCTCCGAGCAGTATTCACACCAACCGCAAAATGTCAGATCATATATCGCACTCCCCCCCCCCCAAGCTTGATTAGTGATGATAATAGTACAGACAGCATTAAGGTAAATAAACAAAAGGATCTCTTGTGGCGCAATACCAAGCTTTAATACACACAGCTCTGTAGAAATCCAGGGCGTGAATAACGAGAGATAACAGGCAAGCTGTTTAGTAGGGATTTAATTACTACTCGTAAAGAGAGAGAAGCAAGCTAGAAAATCATGTGAATTGCGATCGAAATATACTCTTATAATGATTACCCGTCTTGGCTCATTTGCTGGCAAAAGTCTAACTACCACATGTTTACCAGTACGTTGCTACAGCGTTGCAAATCCGCAGAAATATTAATTAGAGTGTGTAGCGTCGTCAACTCGAGCAAAGAAGCATTTATTTATCACCTTAGCGACGGGACGACACCAAACTCACATCTTGGCCCGCTAAGCATTCGAGCCAGTGGTCAACAACGAACGAAGCATTCCAAAGACTGAAAGCTTCCTTTTCCATGCGAGGAATGGAAAAGGATTGGGGAGAAGCTCTCAGCTGGCTGGAGTTGATGCGAGCAGTCACGTTCTCCGATTCCTTGGCATGATCTGTTGCGCATCGCATCGGCAAGTTTTCAACCCATACTGAGATGCCATCCGCTCGGTATTTGAGATGGCATTTGTAAACTGCCGCGATACTCTTTACTCTCCGAACGAGCACACGATAAGGTTTTATTTTTCCTTCTATGATTTTATGGATGGGGGCACACTGCATTGCGTAGAGGTGAGGAGATTATCGTGTACAGAGTCGCCCTTCAACTGCCGGAGATATCTTAGGCTCTCGCTGAACGGGTTTGTGGTCCCAGCTTGTCTCGGCTCAGCTGGTTTTAAGCTTAAAGAGGGCATTCGGATGCCGACGTGCAACAAAGTGAGGGGGAGGCCGGGAGGAGGGGTGTGACCTGGCACACCGCACGTGAGAGGGTGTTATATGCCATGTTGTCTTCAGCTGGGGGAGGATGTTACTGTGATAGCGACATCCTGATGGGGGATTTGTGACAACAAGAATGGTCAGATAATTTACTGCAGATCTATTGGAAAACGACCAACATCTGGGTCAGATTCTGGAGGGTATCACGTGAGCCGCATCGGAATGCCGCCGTTGCTATCCGCTCTAGACTGACATCGCCGCTTTTTCATCACCCCAAATCCCTCCTCCAGTTGAGGCTCCGCACGCATGTCTTCCCCAAGACCCAAGATTTCCATTTCTCCATATTTCCAATCCCTAAGCCAACCAAAAGAAGTCAATGTCAGCTCCTCTCCACAATCTCCCCATCAATGCACGAGTCAGGCCATACCCAGGGACAGGTCAAAGGTTAATTCGGATTATTTATATGTTTCCGTTCGTCCTTGAAACCGGGGGTTTTGGCCTCGACAGACGCAAAGTGGTACGACTGCGTGGCTGCGACAGTTGGGGGTGGGTAGTTGTAGGAATTAGTTGGGCCATTGATCCGGAGTCACGAGGACGGAGACGTCTCTCGTCTGATGTTTTGTATCTGGCCTAGGTCGAGTGGGTGGGACATTATAGGGAGATAGTTCGCTATTAAGGATGCCTAGCAAGCGTGCGCCGAGTCGAAGAGTCCCTTGATGCGAGATGTGGCTGGATTATGAAAGTCGACGGTTTTCTACTACTGTGCAATAGTCATCCGGGGATCACCCTTAAGGGTCTACGGAGAAAGAGAAAACGAACGGTCGGACTAGGTGGCGTTTTGGTCTGAGGAGAAGTCAATTCACATCTGTCACTTCTGGGGACGTCTCTAGTGTAGGGCAAGCCGAAGCATGCAGCATTCATTGGTTTATGCAACTTGGCAGATCGAGTCCAGTACAGTTTGACTTGATCACTAAACCATTCAGGTTTGGGCGATGATCAATTCAAATCCAAATCGCAAGCTAGGGCTTGAGCCAAAGCCGGAGCCAGAGGCAATGCAAATCCCAATCCCAACCCTAATCCAAACGTCAGAGTTTCGCAATCTTAACCCCGATGCAGTCCGCCACCCATGAGGCAGCTATCCCCGAAGAAAATGCATGGAGACCCCACTCGCTTGCCTTTGTCGCGAAGAGCGAGTCGGGTGTCGTGGGGAGAAGAGCCGAGGCTGCAGGCAGCTGACAGAGATAACCCGAAGTCCATAGCTTGCAAGATGGACCATGAGCTGTTGGGTACAGAGCATCCGGTGGAAGTATGGATGTCGAAGCTTAGGCCACGAAGATCGGAAATGGACAATCCAGAAGGTCTGCTACAGTACACCACACAGCGAGCGTTCGTGGTGGCGCTGGAAGATCGCTTGAGTGGGTGAGGGGGAGGGGTACTGCTACGACCCGAAGCACGGAGATGCGGACAGCCCGCAAGCTACAAACCTAAGGCTTTGATAGGCGAATTCCCGCCAGCAGGTGATTTGCATAGCAACTACTAGAGCAAAAAGCACTTTCCCTTCGGATCCGCACAGTGCACTACACTATTGCGTACCTCCCCACCAGGACATGGACATGGGGCATGGGCTGTGGCACAAGGACGAAAGGAATGGTTGAAGGAAGGTATGCCTCCTTGGCCTCTTTCGTCTTGGCCCCAGTCCCCAGTGCACCATCGTAGGCTTCCCGGCCAGCGACAGCTTCCAAAGTGTGGAGATGCCCCTCGCATAGCCACTCACCATACTGGCTTTGTGACGCTTCACACGCCTCTAACGCGATGGGGGCAACGGAATGGGCCAGAGAGGAACCTGCTCTCTGGTTTCATGTCCGTTGATTCGATCCGACTTGGCTACCTTCTGGACCCGTCTCCGCACTGCTGCGTAGAAGATGCTTACTGTCGTGTGGAGTTTGGCTTTGGGGCGAAAGGAGGAGAGGGTGGCCTAAAGCTCATAGCTCTATTGACTACCGAGCTTCAATTCCCTCCTCGACTACTTCAACCTACCCCGCCCCATCCTTTATTAGCCCGCTCTTCTCCCTCCTCATCTTCTACATCAACAGCTTGCAATCCTCCAGCTGCTTATATACCCTCGCCTATACCCAGTCCCAGTGTCTTTATTCATTATACCCCACTCTCCATCACACGTCTCCCTATCCTCAATATGACTTCCATCAAGCTCAAGACCCCGACTACGGGCGAGTACGACCAACCCACCGGATTGTAAGTAACTCGCTCTGCTACGCCGCCACCCATTGTCCTGCCCGTCACTGACTCCAATTGCTTTGCAGGTTCATCAACAACGAGTGGGTTAAGGGAGTCGACGGCAAGACCTTCGAAGTTATCAACCCATCCACCGAGGAGGTTATCTGCTCAGTGCACGAGGCCACCGAGAAGGACGTCGATATTGCTGTCGCAGCCGCACGAAAGGCCTTTGATGGACCATGGCGAAAGGTGACCCCAGAACAGCGAGGCAAGCTGCTGGTCAGACTCTCCGAGCTCGTTGAGAAGAACATTGATACCCTGGCTGCGGTTGAGACATTAGACAATGGCAAGTCAATTGCCATGGCCAAGGGTGATGTTGCTGCGGTTGCCGGATGCTTGAGATACTATGGTGGTTGGGCCGATAAGATTGTTGGATCCGTGGTGGATACCAACCCAGATACCTTCTCCTACACCAAGCAAGAACCAGTATGTTACTCCACACAAGAAAATACAAAAATAGCTAGCTAACCGCAACAGATTGGTGTCTGTGGTCAAATTATCCCATGGAACTTCCCTCTTCTTATGTGGGCATGGAAGATTGGCCCCGCCATTGCCACCGGTAACACCGTTGTCATGAAGACCGCCGAGCAAACTCCTCTCTCTGCTCTCGTTGCTGCCAACTTGGTTAAGGAGGCTGGTTTCCCACCGGGAGTTATCAACATTATCTCTGGTTTCGGAAAGATTGCTGGTGCAGCTCTCTCCGCCCACATGGACGTTGACAAGATTGCCTTCACGGGATCTACCGTGGTTGGCCGACAGATTATGAAGGCTGCTGCCGGATCTAACTTGAAGAAGGTTACCCTCGAGCTCGGCGGAAAGTCCCCCAACATTGTCTTTGACGATGGTGACATTGAGAACGCCATCTCCTGGGTCAACTTCGGTATCTTCTTCAACCACGGCCAGTGCTGCTGCGCCGGTTCTCGAGTTTACGTGCAAGAGGGTATCTACGAGAAGTTCGTCGAGCGATTCAAGGCTCGTGCTCTGGCCAACAAGGTTGGAGACCCATTCTTGGCCGATACCTTCCAGGGCCCACAAGTTTCCCAGCTTCAATACGACCGTATTATGGGATACATCCAAGAGGGTAAGAAGGAGGGAGCTACCGTTGTAACGGGAGGTGCCCGACACGGTGACAAGGGATACTTCATCCAGCCCACCATCTTCGCCGATGTCACCGAAGACATGAAGATCATGCAAGAGGAGATCTTCGGTCCCGTCTGCTCGATCGCCAAGTTCAAGACGGAGGAGGAAGTGATCAAGCTCGCAAACGCGTCCACCTACGGTCTCGCATCCGCCGTGCACACCACCAACCTGAACACCGCGATCCGTGTCTCGAATGCGCTCAAGGCTGGTACCGTCTGGGTCAACCAATACAACATGCTTCACCACCAACTTCCATTCGGAGGCTTCAAGGAGTCAGGTATTGGCCGTGAGTTGGGCGAGGCTGCGCTGCACAACTACACCCAGACCAAGACGGTATCGATCCGTCTGGGCGATGCTATCTTTTAAGGAATTATTTTAATAACGGGGGCAACTTGCAAATTGTATGTACATGAATTATTTTAGTCGCCAATTCCAATGAAACAAATAAGTAAAAAACACACCGACTGGACTCTGGCCCCTCTGCAATTGTGGAACGTGCATTGAAATATAGGTGGCCCATGTTCATCCATCAGGTCGTCAGTCTTCCCCAACGCCAATCCCAACCTCTTGAATTTTCAGCAACGGCTTATCTTATCGCAAGGCTTTGGACGGCAGCAGCTTCCAATTCTTCTATGCGCTGCAAGGGCAGGGATGAATAAGCCCACCTTTGTACAGAAAGTCCAACAAAGACCGGCAAAGGTCTCACTCAGCCTTGGGACGTTTCTAGACCGCTCTCGGGAGAGTTGCTGCGACCAAGCGGAAAAGAGAGTTCTTTGTTCTCAAGCAGAGGAATGAGCAGGTAGGTAGGGCAGTAAGTAAATAAGTGTGACACGGACATTCTCTTCAGCTGGATCATCTCCTTACATTTTGTCTGTCTCGTTCCCTTTTCTCTTGCTTCCCTTGTCCTGTCCCTGTTCCTGTTCCTGTTCCTCTCCCTCTTCCTCTTCCACTTTCGCTCGGCCGTTGGGTGTCACTCCCTCCCGCCGCAAGATGCCGCGAACAATAAGCCAGCAGCAGTGAGATGAGACGACGACGAACGGGGAAGACATTCACAAGACACGCACCCAATCCGATTGTCAGATGATGTCAACGCCCTTCCCTCCTCCCCCTGGTGCGGTGCAACTGCATGCGGGGTGAAGCGTGACCACGCCTAGCTCTTATCAGCGATAAGGTGGTACTGCAGTACACTCTATTTCCTGCCCATTCCCCTTCCAGCCTAGGCTTCTGCAAGCACTATATTTCGGCAGGCTTCGCGACTTCTGGTTCGCTCGAGCTGCTCAGAAAGTATCGTGGTTGGAGGGGATGGTGGTAGAGCTACAGCCAATGGGCTGCACAGCTCGTGTGATGGGCATGCTTCGCTGCATGCAAATGGCCCGTCCTTTCCTGGTCGGGCTTGGTGGGGGGGGAGAGAGATATCGAGGGAATGAAGGTAAGGTAGACCGTCGACCTTCTGGAGCTGGGGGGAGAGCAGCGGCAGAGGTAGGGATGGAGCTTTGACTCTGATGTCAAATAAGGTCCAGAGCAAGGGAAGAGCTAAGGCTGCTGCTGGGCATCTCACCCGCGCATGCTCGTACACTTACAGACTGACACCCACTCACATACCGACCGACATGAAGTTTGTATGGGCTGACGGTAAGAGGGTCCTTACCCAGCTCTCTTGCCCAGCCAGCCTTGTCTTGACCTCGTCGCTCTGGGCGAGGAGGGCACAGCTTGTGCATTCTTACTTGAAGCTCTAAGGCCCCTCCATCGCCCACTTCCTCTCTCTTCTCTTTTCCCTCCCTCCCTCTGCTTGTCCACTCTGCCCTTCTCTGCGCATATACTCCTCTTGAGTAGAGGTGTGCTCCAGATTGCACCTTGTTACTCTCAATCACCGACTTCCACCTCCGCTTTCATCTCTCTCTCACTAGGTCACTGACTTATTCCCCCGCGACAATGTCTTGCTCCAAACTCCTCCCCCCTCTCCTCCTCACCACCCTCCCCCTCCTCGCCTACGCCGTCTCAGAAAGTCAAGTAACCTGGGCCGTCGTATCCTACAGCTTCCACGGCGAAAAGGAGCCCGCGATCTCGTCCTCCTCCTACATGCTCACACCCGTCGGCGCACAGCAAGTCTTTGACGCTGGCTCTGTGCTCCGCAATCGCTATATCTCCGGCAACAGCAGTGATGTGACGGGGGCCTATCCCATCAATGGCTTAAGTGCCGAGGCCATTGATAACACGCAGCTGTACATGCTCGCGACGGACGATGAGTTTGTTACCAATAGCGCTACCGCCTTTGTGCAGGGCGTGTATCCTCCCGTGGGAAGTACCGGACAGGGTGCAATGGTATTGGCGAATAACTCGCTCGAGCCCTATCCGTTGGGCGGATATCAGTATGCGAGTATTGGGACGGCGGGGAGTACGGATTATCGCTATATCTGGTAAGCTTTGAGTTTTCTCGTTCCGACCTTTCTTTCGCCGTTTGGCTAGTCGGGTTACCTTTGGTTTGCTCTTGATTTCCAAAGTAATGTCGGGGAGGGCGTTTTTGTTGATGTGAGCGTAACTCAGGATTGCGGGAAATCTGGGTTGCCCGAGCTATGATATTGAAGTAGCTCAATCCTACTCTTCAGCATCGTTTAGTTCCGAATTCGCGGCCAGTGAGGCCTTCTACACCGCACTCCAGAGCAGCGTGTTCTCTGGTCTCGAGCCTGATATCGTAAACTACGCCAATGCCTACGGCCTGTATGAATACGCTCTGTACCAAAGCATCCACAATGAAACTGCGTCAAAAGCTCTCTCCCAAAGCGATTTAGACACTCTCTACCTCTACGCATCCACCCAGCAATATGCCTTGAACTCTGGTCCGGATGACGGCTCCAGCATTAACACGATCGCCGGCACGACTGTAGCCGGCAAGATCCTCGAGATGTTCGGGCACAACATCGCCTCGAGCGGCGTGCGTGACAAACTGACCATGCTCTTTGGATCCTTCGAGCCGATGCTCGCCTTCTTCTCGCTGTCAGGGCTCGCAGACAGTTACCAAAACAATGGGAAGTTCCAAACGCTCCCGCTCCATGGCTCCATTATGACCTTCGAGCTGTTCTCCTACACGACAACTTCCAGTGGCGAGGATCTCAGTACCTCGTTCCCCACCCTAGGTGACTTGCGCGTGCGGTTCTTGTTCCGGAATGGCACGGATGACTCGGCGCAGCTGCTCAGCTATCCATTATTCGGCCGTGGCAACTCTGAGCTCGACATGTCCTGGTCTGACTTCGCCCTCGGCATGGCGAACTTTGCCCTCACGGACGCGGCGACGTGGTGCAGCCAGTGCGGGGGACTGACTCTTTTCTGCGCAGCCTTCGACTCGGATATCACTACTTGCCCTTCCACCAGCAGCTCGTCGCCCAGCTCTTCAGCTTCGTCAATGAAGCCCTATGTCGCGGGCATCATCGGTGCGGCGGTAACACTGGCGGTAGTACTGCTGGCGATGGTGGGTTTGGCCATCTGCGGCGGAGGAAGACTCGCCTTCCGCCGGAACTCGGCCGGTGGCGGCTTTAAGGGTCCAGAGAAGAGGCCGGAAGATGCGGATGTGGTATACGCCTCGGGTGCTCCGGATTCACAGGCGAAAGGCAGGATGGGAGAGAGTGTAACGCGACATGAGCGTGTGGGCAGCTGGGAGTTGGCCAGCGCGGCCAAAGACCGGGGTGAGGATGGGATGGACAAGCGGGTGGTGTCCACGGCGGACTACAGTAGGAAGAGTGATGATGGATGGGGCATGGATGTAAATCCATTCGGGGATGGAGTTAAAGCGGTGGATCACGTTTGATCTCAGCAGTGCTCGCTTCTTTTCGCAGCTCGCTTGACTTTCTCTCGGGGACCGCCATTTTACCTCGGGGTGTTTTTGGTTTAAAGAACCGAACGCATGATATGAACTGTGATTTGCGGTGGGGTTGGGTATGGATGACGGATAATGATAGGTGGTGGGAAAGAGGTGGCACCTGGGGATTTTCCTTTTATTTCCCTTCTCTGGACTTTTATGACATGATACCCTTCCTTTCTCATCCACTCGCTCAAAGGTCCCCTTTCTGTGCCGCTATATGCACCCTGAAGAACCAGGAGAAATCATGAATGGGGCAAATAAAAAATAAAACTAAATCTTATACGGCTTCTCCCATCCTACTCGCTCTATCTTTAACTTTCCATTCATTCAAGCACGTCTGCACTGCTGCCGAGCCATCATGTGCGAGTCCTTCTACTCGTCGACGCGCGCCATCCCGAGAGTACGCGCTGCAATGACGGCAGCGCCTACCTCGCTCCTCGCAAAATGGTGCATGCATACATATGTAAGTTACATACATACACAACGGCGGTGACATGTGCTTGCCGTCTTGCTGAGCACCACCAGGCCGCTGTGTCCGCCACGTGCTAAAACCCGTTACTGGCTGACTGACAGACTATCCATGAGCTGACAGGTACCGAGCAGATCGGTAGGTTGAGCACCACTCCTAACAGCCGGTCGGTAGGTAAGTAGGCCAAGCCGCAGCGCAGCACACACACATCCACACGGCCATACAACAGAGTAGGAACGTGCTAGTGCATTCAAGGAGCTAGCCAGTAATGCGCTGCAGAAACTCCACCATGTCATCGACACCTTGTGGCTCATTAAGCCAATGGCCACCATCCGGGTACACCTTCCACGAAACAGCCATGCCCAGCGTTCCGAGGGTGGCAGCGAGCTGTTCGCCGTTCGCAACGGGCACTACCTCGTCGTCTACGCAATGGGCCAGGAAGACCGGCGTCTGAAGCGGCAGCCGGGCGCTTGCAACCTCATCGCCTGCGGCCTTCAAGCCGCTGGACGGAGAGCCAGCTTGGGCGTGATATACCGCCTGGATATCCGAGAAAGCAAAGGAAGGTTGCTCCGTGCTAGGACAGGCAGCTAGCTGCGCAACCTCAGCAGCGAAGGGCAGCCAGCTGCAAAGCCCGAGGAACCCACCGAGCGGGAACGGGCTAGAGAGGAGAGCGAGGATCGCCGTCGCGCAGCCCTGGCTGATACCAGCGAGGACGACACGCTGCGGCGCGAAGGGCGAGAACTTGCCCGCCTCAGCGCGGACGAGATCCACGATAGCCGCGATGCTGTCCTGCAAGCCGTCGAGCTGGAGGTCCTTGCGCTCCTCGGGCCGCTGGACGGACGAGATGTCGAACCATTGCGACAGTTCCGTGGCGAAGACCGCGGAGGCGCGCAGCTTGGAGGTCGGGAATACCCATTTGATGGTTGGGAAGATGGCCGGGAAGAACTGGCCGGAGCTGGCTTGGCTCTCGAGGAATTCGTCGGCGAATTCTTGGGCTGTGCTGTCGCGGCCGTGCAGGAAGATGATCGTGTGGGTGTGTTGGTCGCGAGGCGCGATGGTGATGCTGTCCATTGTTGGAAAGGAGGAGTCTGATGAATGAGCGGGGGTGATGTAGGAAATTGAGGCTGGATTGGAATTTGGTGGAAATAGAGGGAGAGGGTCTTGCTGGAGGAGGGTTAGATGGCGGCTATGGTGAGTTGCTAGTTTACTCACTCGGTGGATTTGTGAACAATGCTGCCTATGACTACGTCGTATGCAGATGTGTCGGGTTGCTTAGAGCAAGAACAATGGTAATGGCTTTGGAAGGATGGGATTAGCTTTACATCAAGTTTCTACGGTATATATATCTGGGTTTTAAAGATGATCGCATTTACTAAAATGGTATTTCTACTTCGTCGTATATAATAGGGCTCTCTGCAATGATGGTACAACTTTCAGTTCTATATCGGGACGGCGTTGTTTGAATTGTGGTCCATCAATTTGCCGAGATCTAGCCGCATCACAACCGCACCATATCCACACCATAACTATGCCATGTTGGGGGGCAGCATTGTATTGTTTTTCTTCTCGCCATGTTCCAACGAGCAAGGATCAAAGATGCGAACATCCGCCCATGCGGTTGTGTTCTTGACAGCTCGAGCTTCACCGGTTTTGTTTTCCTTGGAGGCATCGTAGTGAATTGCAGCAAGCCCCGCTAAGACTAGGATCTGCTGCATAATTTTGACGTTCAGTCTTTCCAGATTTCTGTTGATGGTACCGAGGACTTTCAACGCATAGAACTCGAGGATGTCGCCCTTTACTAGGACCATATGGTGTCTACGCCACCAAGTGTTCAAGGGTTCGCCTATAGTGAGCACATTTCTTGTTTGCTGAGAACATTGAGTAGAGCAAAGGATAGAGCCCATTGCATGAGCAGTAGTATGGTACTGCACAAATCCATAATATTTAGATCCAGGCGTAGTAGAGTAAGTTTGGGACAATAAAATAACCGATCATTTGTCAAATGAAACTTGATAAGACCACGAGCCGGTATGGTGTTGACTGGCTGTTACTTCCATAAAAGAAAGTGTCGGGTAGAAGGCATACACTGGTGCACTCTACGTAGATAAGCTACCACTATCAAACCCAGGGGTTTGAATAAAATTGAGGCCTCCTGCACCTCAGGTAGGTTTAAGGATGCAGGTAAACACATTGGGGGCGCCAAATACAGTAAAGCCAGCGTTGCAAGTACAAGTATTTGTTTTAGGATTAAGAGTCGTGCTTGCACTATCACAAGGTGCGACTAGTGAGCAGCTATATTGGTCCAGTTGGCCAACCTCTGTATAGCCGGCGTTGCAAGCGCAGGTGTTTGTTGTAGGATCAAGAGTCGTGCTTATACTGTCACAAGGCGCGACTGCCATACATTCAAATTGGTTTAGTCGGCCAATAGTAGTATAGCCAGCGTTGCAAGCACAGGTGTTTGTTGTAGGATTAAAAGTCGTGCTCGTACTGTCGCAAGGTGCGACTTCTGCACAGCTAGATTGGTCTGGACGGCCAACCTCTGTATAGCCAGCGTTGCAAAGACAGGTGTTTGTTGTAGCGTCAAAAGTCGTGCTTATACTATTACAAGAAACGACTGCTACACAGGTAAATTGGTCTGGTCGGTCAATAGTAGTATAGCCAGCGTTACAGATACAGGTGTTTGTTGCTGGATTATAAGTCGTACTTTTATCATCACAAGTTGTGACGACTCGTAGACAGAGAAAGTCGGCTGGTCGGCCAATAGTAGTAAAGCCGGCGTTGCAAAGACAGGTGTTTGTTGTGGGATCGAGAGTTGTGCTCGTAATATCACAAAACGCGACTTCTGCACAGGTAAATTGGTCTGGACGGCCAACCTCTGTAAAGCCTACCTTGCAAATACAAGCATTTTCCTGGGCATTATATAGCGAAGTTGTAGCATTGCAGTTTGATGTGCTAGATGGTAGGGTAGACGAGGTAGTAAATGAGGATGTACTCGTTGAAGATGTAGTTGTTGAAGATGCAGTTGCTGAAGATGTAGTCGTTGAAGATGTACTCGTTGATGATGTAGTTGTTGAAGATGTACTCGTCGAGGATGTACTCGTTGAGGATGTACTCGTTGAAGATGTACTCGTTGATGATGTAGTTGTTGAAGATGTACTCGTTGAAGATGTACTCGTTGAAGATGTAGTTGCTGAAGATGTAGTTGCTGAAGATGTACTCGTTGAAGATGTACTCGTTGAGGATGTACTCGTTGAAGATGTAGTTGCTGAAGATGTAGTTGCTGAAGATGTACTCGTTGAAGATGTACTCGTTGAAGATGTAGTTGCTGAAGATGTACTCGTTGAAGATGTACTCGTTGAGGATGTACTCGTTGAGGATGTACTCGTTGAGGATGTACTCGTTGAAGATGTAGTTGCTGGAGATGTACTCGTTGAAGATGTACTCGTTGAGGACGTACTCGTTGAAGATGTTGTTGTATTGGTTGGAAGTGTACTCGTAGAAGATACACTAGATAGTACCGGGTAACTTGTGGATACAACAAGCAAAGGTACGCCGAATGAAGGCGTATTAATCGAAGATGTATCGGTTGGAGATATATTGAATGAAGATGAACTAGAAGCAAGTGTGCTAGTTGAAGTCGTCTTTGATGAGGATGTAGTAGATAAAGACGAAGCTAATGAAGTTGAAGTCGACGCAGCACAAATGTTGCTCGCAAACGGCACCAATCGAACAGGAATGCATCCAACGGGAGTGATATTATTGAATACCGAGATAACCACGCCGTTCAGTGAGCAGAATATAGCACCTCCGCCAACGAAGTTACTGTTCTGCCAGACTAGGCTCCCCTCACTTAAAGCAAAAGTGGTGGTTATATTGCCTACGATTGAACTGGCAACCAACGGGGCCGATGAGACTCCGACACCAGTTGAAACCTGCAAAGTTCCATTGAATAGCTGGCCATCTCTAGAGGTAAAAGTAATTGCCTGGTCACAATTGCCAACTGTTTTACCAATGTCGCTCAAGAATCTCGAGAGTGTAGGCGACAGCTGTCGCTTTACTATAGGCTCTAGTACAATCTGGATAACGAAAACAGGTGGTAGTGCCGAAGGTATACTTGTAGGACTACTAGTTGTTGTCGTAGTTATACTAGAAGTAACGAGGCTAGTAGTTCTATAGCACCATTAGAAGGAAACCAGCTTATTTCGAACGGAACACTTACGTCGTAACAGATACAATAGTAGAAGTAGTAGTAGCAGTCACCGTTGTGATCAGCTGAGTTGGAGCATTAATCACATCGATGGCGACGCCGCCATTGATATTAATGGATGTATTTGCAGCGACGAAGACATTGATAACAACAGGATATACCACAACATAACTTTGAACATGTAGTGTATCACAGCCGATATACTCAAGAGACGCTGCTGACACCAAGGTGAAGGAGGCTAGAAGAACCGTGAGAAGAGGGAGGAGCATTGTAGTCGTATGAGAACATATCAGTGGTGAGACGTAACTGTGAATCTATGGCCTTCATTTGGTTCTAAAGCTTTTATAAATATTTTAGTCGCGTGCACTATAGGGTTTACTCCCCTGTTAAATCGCGAAGCTGTTAGCTCGCGAATCTGTTAGATCGCGTTTAAAGTTTGTGGGTGATGGAGTATTACATCCCTTACAATTACATTCTCCATATATATATGCAATTTGACCTCAAGCCAATAGAGCTCTACGCTAAGAGTCATGTCCAGTTTTCTTTCTTGAATAGAAGGGTACGCGCCCAGGTCAGAAAATCATCATGTCTTGGCAAGGATTGTCTGTGGCGACTATTGGTAATACAGCTGCACACATCCACAATCACTGGTTTCTATCCTATAGATACGACAGGATACCTGAGGAAATTAAAGCAAAGAACCAGACATAAATCAATGCTTCTACGAAATTTAGTAACTTGGAACTTCCTTGGATATCTAGGGATTCCTTCGCGGTAATGGCCACCATATCAAGCCTGTCATCCCTAGCAATCAATATAAATCCTAGATTGAGGTGCCCATTCCACGCTAAGCGAGCTGTTCGACTACCTATTTATTAATAGTCTCTTACTTAAGCATGGCCTAGCCTTGAAGAGCTAGCTCTGTAAGAAGTTCGTATCGTTTAAAGGGATATAGATCTTGATAGTAAGGAAGGGGTTACGCGGTACTATGTCGGGAAATGAACGGGCTAATTTTGTGAGTGCGGGGTTCTTGTCCATAGCGAGGTTACCCTCTACTACTCAGAGACAACTAACTACACACACAATTCAAGACATTATTGTTGCACATTGAGTGATAGTGATCCATTACAGGACCATTAGCCTTGACACTGAGTGATCATAATCTATACCAGAGACCTACAGTCTAAAGCCCATTTTATAGGACAACTTAGGGGGGGGGTGCAGTTCAATTTCAATCATGAGAGGCAAAACATGAACGGCGAAACCTAAGCACCTAGCAATGGATCACTTGCCAACTTGAGAACTCAGCAGTAGTAGGACGCAACAGGTCCGCTGAGCCAACCGGAAACTCTAAACACTTCCGCTGTCGAAAAGGAGCACAATAATCTAGCACTTCCAAGACGAAAAGTATTATGCTTCATAACGAGAATATCATGTGAAGTTCAAGGGAGACAAGTAAAAGGGTATCAAAGTCCAATTACACAACTGGTTAATTATTCCACAGCTGGTTTTATGTCCATGACACCTCGGCCAAAGAACTCACTAATCGTCCCGAATTTATCACGGCTTCTCGCTAATTCGTCCACAAACATGTCGTGACGATCAGCACTCTCGTCCTGCGTCCTCCTGATCGTGCGAACTAGATCGTTACCTTGCCTGCAGATTGGACAGTCGCCTTCAACATTGCCGTCGTGATCGACCTGCCCATCTACACAGTTCAGATGGAAAGAATGCTTGCAGAGGAAATGGACTGCGGGCAACCCGAGTGGGGACCCTCCACAGCGAGAACACCTGGTTGCATTGAACGTTTGTGGCTTGGTAGACAGGTCTGTGATTTCTTGACGTTTGTTGAGCGTCTCGCTGCGATAAGAATCAATGAGACGGCGATTCGATGAAATCTCTCTGCGTTCGCGTTCTATGGTTTGTTGTAGGTATGTTTTGACCATTCCCATCGTCGCAACACCATTCGTGCTGAGGGTTTGGATGACTTGCAATGGTGCCATGAGACCGTCTTCGTCAATCTTTCTAAGAACAGCATCAAGCTCGTCGCCAGCCTCGTCCAGAACACGAGGATCAGATGTAAAGTATGCTAAGGCCGCTGGGTACAGTTGAGGTTCTTCAGGCCCGTACTTTCGTAGGGCTTTGATGGCTCCTATAGTATCCTTCGCAGAGGTGTAAGACCGGAAGATGTCAAATCGCAGTCCGGCTTGCTCGCGGACAAGGGTGGTACCATCTCGGAAATTAGAGAGATGTGACAATAGAAGCACATTTGAAGTGTCGATGGGAATATCTTTTCCCTCAATCAGCTTCTTGGCCTTGGCCTCCCAGTCCTCCCTATCGACTCCCTTTTTCTCGTTCGACTTGTGTAAATACATCTCAAATAGAGTGGTATATAGATCAATCTTGTCCCTCTCTTTCCAGGCCTCTTCTTTAAGGCAAGCCTCCAAGAAGGTAATGAACTCATCGCTATGGTCAACAAAAGATGAAAAGGCAGTTCGTGGTTGTGGAGCCGTGTACTGGGGCACCAGAATCTGATCATCGACTTCGACCTGGCTATCACTAACGGTAGGCTTCACACTCCCTTGCGCACTAGGAGATGCCACCGAGGAAGTGTTCATGTATGGTAGAGGAAGCAGATCTCTCAGGTTTTGTACCGCCACAGCAGCATATCCAACCTGTGGTACTGGCGTATCATCAACAATTATCTCCACCTTTGGTCGGTAGTGGCCAGTGTAATAATCAATGAAGAGCTGTGTAGTATCCTTGGGACAATGTTCCAGAAGAACCCGTGCGAATTTCATCATATTAGGGTACATCTGCAGGTACGTTAAACAATGATCGAGGCAGTCAAGGGACAACTTACTGCTTCTGGATCCAACCGCGACACATATTGTAGTGCCGCATTGTACTTTTTCGAATCTTCGATTAGAATATCAACGACCAGCTCATGTTCACCATGCTTAGTGGCAAGATATGCCGCTTGTTCGTAATATCCGCCTTGCCGGCACATTGATATCGCCGTGTCAAGATCGAACTTGAGATCTCCTTCTTGTTTGATAAATTTCTCAAGTTTGTCAATATCTTTTAGTTTCGCGTAACAATTGAGCAGTAACGTGGTGTGATCAGCAGTTGCCTTATTGTGCTCATGCAACTCTTCCAGGTACTCAATAAGGTTATGTATTCTTTGAGTGTCAAGAAACTGCGGTGGTCAGTCGAATACTCAACTTTGTGGAGAGAAAATACCTTTCTAATAACTTGTGACGGTTCGGTGTTATCAATCGCTTTCAAATACTGCTGCATGGCTCCATCGTATTCTCCCTTTTGGTACATATAATCACCATATTTGCGATAGATCAGAGTTTTCTGCTTGGCGTCTACCCCAGCTTGATCGGCAATGTTGATTGCCAAAGGGAAGAGATTTCGCTGGTACAGAATCTCAAGTCGTTGCTGAAGAGACTTCTCATGGTATCTTTGGAACTAGATAAGTCAATATCATAGCTTTTATCTTGAGAATGAGTCCGAACCTTTCCATCCTGGGTTAGCATGAAGAGGTCTCCCCACACTTTGAACAGTGCTTTTACTGGTGAAATGATCGATTCGGAATGTGCCACAAACTTAGTTGCTGTATCCAAAAGAGTGAAGGTAGAGGCACTGAAAATATCTTCAGCCTGGGCACCACCAAATCTGCGCAAAGTGTTGGACTTTGGGGCTGTGTTCGTTTGTGCAGGCGGGCAGACCAGGGCTAGATAACCGTTGAAAATTTCCACCATGCTTTTTGGCCCATCAAAACCAAAGCAAGGTCCACGACCGTCCAAACCATAGTAGTAGATGGCATCATCGCGAACTACCACAATATCACCTGTTCTCCTGTCCACCGTCATACATCCTGCAGCGCAGCCAGAGTCTTCAAGGTTTCGAGCTGGCTGGCCTTGGCCCCTGCCTGAAATGACCAGTTTCAATATACGTGACACTGTTGCGACGTACAGAGTTGTAACGCTCGCATCGAAACTAAATTCCAGTCCAGTGATCGGTTCTTCAGAGTCGTGGACAATACGTTGCTTAGCGCCTCTGTCATGGATCAAGTCTCCTCTAATGACCGTGACCGACCCATTGCCAAATCCGACAGCCAGTTGTGATAGGTCATCTAGGGCGGTGAAGGCAGTAATCTGATAGATGTTAACAACCAAGCCCACAAGTTCAATAGGCACTCTAGAAGACTCACAGGAAACGGTTTCCGGCCATTGTTGACGCTCAATTCGGACTGGCACGTTGGGAGACCTGTCTTCTTAACAGGTTTATCCAGAGCCCACACCTTTAGTACCGGTTCATTTGACAAATCTTCCTATATCACATCAGTCCTGTCCAACACAGAAAACGCCCTCACATACAGCTATTGTGACCAGCAATGACGTCCCTTCAACCTGCTTCATGTGCGTGATTGAACCAACATCATGCGCCTGGAACGTCCGCAGGATCTTGAAGCTCGATGACAGAATGCGCACGGAGCCATCATGACTGCCCAGGAACAGGCTATCTGATCCAGCGCATACGCAGCTTATTTCGTTGTTCTCGAAGAAGGATCGGGTTTCGTCGTCGGGGGGTTTGACCTGGCTGACCTCGAAGAAATCAAATGTTTTCCACTGGAGCATGTTAGTGGGGCGCAACAGGTGCAAACATTGCACAGCGACTGACCGAAGTTAGTGCCATCTCAGAGATGCCAGCTCATACTCATGAAGCGCTGCTATGAGAGCTTCAAGGTCAACGTCGTCATCCGGGAGTCGTTACCTTGCGCGAGGCAAGCTGTCCCAATGCAGCTAGCGCAGCCTTGTAGATCCTTGTAAGTGGATCGCGTTCACCTTGCCATTCGCTTCTCGTCCCTTAACTTTTCTTTGCTTTCGCGTTCGGATTTCTTTGTTTATCGGATTCTTCTCTCGGTGCTTTCTCTATTTCTGATCTCAACCTCATAGTGATTGCCATGGAACCCTTGCAATCAAATTGCTTGCATTAGCATAGTGCACAGTAGCTTACATGCTCAACAAGCAGCTGTACACTGGCGCCTCTGATCCTCTTATTCTATCATGTTACTTTTCCAGTTTTCCAGTTTTTGCTTCCAGAATATTTCCATTCTTGTCGTTCGCCTTATACTTGATTTAGTCATTGAATTACACTGCTTCGAAATTCTTCTTGAACTCCAGCTGAAATCACATTTTTATTCTGTTTCCGTGACTTCAGTAGTCCCATAATTCGGTATCACACTTTAATTCTACAATACTCTAGAGTTACGGTTTTCTCGAAGTATAATCTAATGTTTGGAGACTCAGACACACCCAAATAAGAAGAGAAGTGACAAAAGAACTAAAATCAAACGAAAAACTTAAAGGGCCCATCCAAAACCCCATATCACAACTGACCGAAGCAAAAAAAATTCAAAAAGATTATTTGAACAGAAGGGGATTCGAACCCCTGCTCCTTTCGGAACGAGAATGCTCCTCTGTGTTAACCACAGAAGCAGAAGGAGAACTTCTTGAGTCACGCGCCATAACCGCTCGGCCATCTGTCCAAGTCGAAGCACTAGGCTCTTTTAGGATATGCTTTTGCTTGTCTGACTATATTAAGCTCTGTCTCCATGAGAATCCAAAAGATTAAGGGATTTAGAAGTAACAACTTGCCCAAGTATGGGTGCAGGTGTGAAGAGACCAGCCATCTGCCTTTGTTATAATATACTACTAAGAGTGTCAAGACGATCAAGATCCAAGGCAGGGCTATGTAACAGATGAGTAAACAGATCAAATTTTGTGCTGGAAAATGCAAAACAAATGTCATACAATCAGAGAGATGGCCCCAATGCTGACAAGGACTTTATTAGGTGACATATAGGATTAGTATCAAAATCAGACAAGTTTTACTTAACAGCGGAGTTTCGGTGATTCAAAGCTCCTACTATATGCACACCAAACTAGTAAAGTCAGACACATGCCGAGGACCATACTTCCATTGCGATACAATGCATTGGACAAAAAATAATAAGCTACAAATAATCACTACGCTTCCCTGAATCTCGTTTGAGATGGGTATCTCTATGCTGCACCCGCATGCAATTTTTCAACCTCCTTAACCACCGCATTAGTCACACCTTTCGTGTTCGAAGTACCTCCAAGATCAGGCGTCGAAATACCAGCGGCACAAACATTCTCTAGGGCAGTCATAAGATGCTTTGCCGCAGCGGGCTCTCCCAGCCATTCCAGCATCTCCGCAGCAGACCAGAACGTAGCAATAGGGTTCGCGATGCCCTTTCCTGTGATATCAAACGCGCTACCGTGCACGGGTTCAAAGAGCGATGGGTTCTTACGGGTGGGATCTAGATTGCTGGATGGTGCAATACCGATGGATCCAGCGAGCGCAGCGGCGAGGTCGGAAAGGATGTCCATGTGTAGATTCGTGCCGACAATGGTGTCCAGGGACTTTGGATTCGTGACCATGCGGATGGTCATGGCATCGACAAGCATTTTATCCCATTTCACGTCTGGGAAGTCTTTCGAAACCTCGGCAGCGATCTTGTCCCAGAGTACCAAACCATTGCGCATAGAATTGCTCTTGGTAACCACAGTAAGGAGTTTGCGAGGACGCTTTTGCGCCGCTTCGAAAGCAAAGCGCATGATACGTTCTATTCCGACTCGCGTGAAGATTGCTACTTCTGTGGCAGTCTCCCATGGTTTATCGACGTGTGAGGTTCCTCCATGTCCAGCATACTCTCCTTCTGAGTTCTCGCGGACCAAGAGCCAATCGATGTCTTTAGCTTCGGCACCACGAAGATATGGTGTGGTTCCTGGAAAGACACGGACCGGCCTTACATTTGCATATAGTTGCAAAGGACCGCGTATAGCTAGCAAAAGTCCCCAAAGGGAAATGTGATCGGGAACATCTGGGGAAAGTAAATATAAGAACTAGGTCCCTGCTGGGAAACTTACCGGGAGCGCCAACCGAGCCGAATAGGGAAGCATCATATCCTCGTAACGTATCTAACACATCTTCAGAGACATATCTGCCGTTCTTCTTGTAGTATTCAGTTCCCCAAGGAATGTGCGTGAACTCTATTGTGAAAGTTCCCAGTACTTTGGACAAATTTTCAACCACCTCAATTGCTGCACTAACAACTTCAATGCCAATGCCATCCGCAGGGATTGAAGCAATTCGGTAATGGTGTGGAGTACTCATGTTGATATTCCAATTATTATAAAATGACTCGGTATCTCAAGAAATAAATCACTAATAAAGAAGGTGTCGGAAGTACGAATGTACAACTTACGATACCCCTCTTTATATTTCATCATAAAGTGCAGACCAGTGAGTCCAAATGCCAAGACCTCCCGCTTAAACGTTTTGCCAAAAATCACATGATCGTACGGATCCGGAGTACCTCGGCTGAACGTTTTAGCAGCGACGCGAATGATGGACTTCAGGGTAATCATTTTGAACGGCTCGAAGCCTGAGTGAATCTGAACATCCATGCAGAGATTGACACACCAGTTCCGAAGTTGCATTTAGCCTTAAAATACAACTGCTGTGATACATGCATGCGTTAACGCAGCCCTAGTACACTTCGCAATCTCGAGGTCACCAAGCACAACGAAGTCTGGTCCAAAGCTCGATATGGCAGAAGAAATAGGCAACACCGCATCTACAGCAAGCCCATCGCGGCAAGGAAGTTTTTCTGGGTCAGGATTAGAAACTGAAGCCATAAGGCAGCGAAGGAAGAAATCTAGAGTTAGCGTTGCCTGCAGCACTTGTCATGCGAAGAAGCAAAAGGTACCTATGTCTATTCAATGGGAGCTTGTTCACTTCGGCTAATGTATTTTCAATCCAGTGCGGTAGTGAGAGGTGCGAATTCTTCCAACCAAGTCCGTGCCTTCTTTATGTTGGGCAAAGTGGACATCCATTTTCACAACTATATGCTAACTTTACCGAAGACCAATATGTAGACAGTGCGTTCAAGAGAACCTTGTATGTAACTATCCAGTGCAGAAGAAACGGTACGTCCCCTTATCTACTATATCTTCATGGGTCTGACTTCTTCTAGCGGACCACCGAAGCACTATATCCAAGCGCTGGAGAAAAGACTCCTAGAAACTGAAAGTGCACTTTTCAGGACAATATCTATCCTGACGCAACATCAACCATTTGTTCCATTATTTCAACAGAAAGAAAACTCCACAGACTGCTTCTCAAACTCTTCTGTAGAATATTCCTATCAGCCTCAAAAAGGGAATAAGTTTGGTACCGAATATTGGGCTGAATTTGACCTTGGGTCTGAAGCTAAGATTGCACGCTGGTTCCAGGACCATGGAGGTGTTCTCCCACAACTCACGGGCAGCAGTTGTCGTCCGACAGCTCTAAACACAGCTTCGAGTCGGGACTATAGTGGAAACTATATCTCAAAATCAATAGACCAGTGCACAGTCGAATCAGATCAAATGACTGATACAACAGATCCAACGCCAGCCAGAGCTAGCTGTTTGAGGTCACAAAGCCCCAAAGATACACCTAATGCCAATCCGAGAGAAGCATGCTACAACAGAAATTTGCAGGTTGAGAAAAGCACCGGAAGCAGCCTGCAATCTGCAATTCATCCGAGTCTGCAGGACCACCCAGTCACTCTCGACGTCGGCACTTCTTCCACTAGCAAGGTTGCACCACAATCCCGAGACGCTAGATTGGCATATGAGGAATTCTTATGGTAGTATGTATTTAAATTTTCAATCCAATAATGAACGAGATGCTTCTTAATGGCTTCAAAACTAGTGAGGTAGGTAATCTGCAAAACTGGTTGCAGCCATACTCTCTGAACACGTAGAGGGACAGAGGTCTAAATAGTGACCTAACCTTGAGATAATCCTCTTGATTACTCCTTTGGCCTGTTTAACCATGCGCTAGTGTCATAGTTCTTTCTCGGGTGCCTCTTTATGACGGCATTATCGCCTCGTTGTTTTAATTTATGTTGTTCCTCCCCGGCAAGGATATTAAAACGGCTGGCCGTTAAGGTTGTTATTCAGCGATTCCCATGTTATAGATTCAAACATATCATTGATTCCACCGACGAAAAGATCGGGGAGTTCCAGCCCGTCATAAGTTTGGCTCGCAATATCCATCAGCTGGTATGCGTCGTCAGATATATACTGCTGCGGGTTATCATCGCCTATTGATTCTAACCCACTCGTTGAAACCAGTGTATCAGCACCATTTGTAGGTAGAGCACTGCTACCATGGTCGTTTGTCTTGGGGTCCAAACTCGCATTCATATAGCTCTCGTGTGTGGATGACTCGTCGTGGTCATGGTTTTGATATTCGTCATTTCTGGCTCGTTTTGATTTCCTTATGTTTTCAACACTACCATAACTATCTCTGAGGGAGACATCGTTGGGGATCCTGGAACTAGGGGGCCTCTTTTGCGGTGAAAGCTGTTGTCGTGCCTCCAGACCAGGCAGTAGCTGCTCCAAGGCACTATAGCATTGCCTGGCCAGTGGCCATCTCTTAGACAGCTCATTGAGAAGTTTTAAACAAATAGCGATATCACTAAGTACTTGATCAGTCTTTTACATTGCAGCTTATTGAAGCATAAAGTTGACAACTTGATGGGAAGTCATGCTCGGTACTAACCTCAATCCCTTGGACGTGCTGTAAGTCTTTAGTTGGCATGCAAAAGCAATTATCAAGCCAGCCATCCAGGCTGATGACATATATCCGGGCCAGAATAGAGATGCGTGGTCACTTAGTTGCGTTTGTAGAGTCACGACTATATTCCTGGCAGATCTGATACAGATCTGGAGGGACGCTTGAAACTCTGCCTTTGAAGGCTCCAGGGATAAAGCTGGCCGATTCACAAGAAGCGTAAGGTTATCATTTAGGACAGTGAATAGTGCTGCTAAATCGTACCTTCGGCTCTCATGGTCAGTGGTCCAACTGTGGCGATCTCTTGAATGCATATCACTGAGAGCTGGTGGTAAATCGTTCCACCACTTATCAATATCTGTCTTTAATGATAATACGTTTTGCGAATTGGCTGAACGCTCCGTGATGGATTTGTGAAAGATCTCAATAGTGCGGCCAGTGAGTTTTCCGTATGATACAAAGTGACCTTGGGCGCGTTGTACATCTTGACGTTTTTGCACTATGCTGTCCTCCAACAGCGATTTCTCGCCACGGATTTGTTGTTCCCTGATGCCAGACTCTCCATCTCTTAGAAGTGTAGAAGACTCGAATTCACCTCGGACAACTTTTGCCGGATGCCCATCAGGAAGATGCAAAATCGTATCATCAGGTGAATGTCCAAGACTTTGTTTATCTTGATGTAGAACTGGCTCGTGTAGGTCTTGTTGGCCAGGATGGCAAACGTCGATATCTGAATCTTGTATACCAAGAGGGTGGCCTAATGCTTGGCTCAGAAATCGGTCGAGGGAATATGCACCCCAAAAGACTCGCTTGCGAATGTCACGATCATAAGCAGATATCTTCTCGTACCGGTATGGGCACCGATGGAGGCCTGTATTGAAGATCGATTTCCATAGCAGACCGCCAACACTGGCAGCCGCTTTAAGAGACATGGTGGCAAAGAGGTATAGTTGTGCAATAAGTAGAGTTTGAACTGCTATAAGATCATTTTGCAAGGCAAATGGTGCGAGAACGGAAATAAGGTTGCTAGGGTTTTCGAATACCAGTTCAGGGGAGACATCAATGTCAGGGTGTTCAAGACATGCAATACCAAAGAGGCAGCGCAGCGTCGTCACATGTCGAGTCGGCTGCGGTTCAGCAAAGGAATCCTCATTGCCGTGATATAAGGATTCAAATTCTTGCATGAATGATGGTCCATGGAGTACTGGAAAGAGCGGATGCCAACATTTGAAGTAGGTCATCACGAGTAATTTTGCGGTATCGTAAGGAGGAAGTCGACAAGGCCTCTCGGCAGTACTAGGTTGCTCGCCGACTCCTTGAGGAAATCCAACTGCTGCACGTGTATCGCGTAACTCAGTACCTTGGGAGTCATCGTTTCCACCAATAAAGCGCTCGGGTGAAGTGCCTCTCGAAAGAGAAATAGTTCGCTCCGAAGTGTTTCGTGGAGCGGAATTGGCAAAGGCTCTCCGTACAGTGTTAACAAAAAACACTCCAGAGCTGCTTCCAACATAATGACTCCCACCTTGAGCAACCGTCGTCAAAGACCCAATTTCATTGGACAGGCCTAGTCGATGTTTGTCGTGTGTATTTGTCGCCATTGTGGGAAAGGATATACAGTCTGGACCGAGAGTCACCCAGCTTGGAACAAGCCATCGCCGACACGGTGTTTCTTACTCCCTACTGGTTACAGCAAGTAGCATCCAATAGCAGAAAAACACAACTGCAAGGATGGTTGAAAGATGAGGGAATAGCAGTCGACTAGTGACGATTTTGATCGGAACGGGTCAGCAGTTAATCCTAAATATAAGCGCCGAAGTAGTCGCACGTGCCGCGTCCTTCGTGCTGGCAAATCACCACTAAGAAGGATGGTTAAGGTAATAACGAGTCGCCGGAATATAACATGTATTGGGACAAAAGTATCACTTCAAATTCTAGGATAATTCTAGATCAATTGATTATAGCTCTCAATGGGAATTGTTTTATTTCTGTCAACGTTCGGTACCGCATTACTTCCTGGCACCTACTATCTTGCCTAAGACTGAAAACTAGGGTAAAATTGAAGCCGAGGCAGTAATTCATAGGCACATTGTGAATGAACCCAAATCTTGAGGCCAGCATCACTATTGAATGCTAAGCATGTTGCCCCGAGTTGAGAAGATCTGTCCAATCCCATCTATTTCAGCAGCTGTAGCCTTGTGCGGCTGAAATTCAGCTGAGTCATTCTTTTACAGGAAAACTGAGCCCCCTCCCTGCATCTACTGCATCTGATGTAAGAACCCCGTATTAAATATGCTCAAGGAACGTTAGAGAGCCTATTCAGCCGTCAGGACACAGTACAACATCTTCCCAAGCGCGCAGCGAGTGACTGTATATGATCGAGATGGGCAATGTATATTTGTTCGTAATATCGGTCAATCTAGTAGCGGTGCTCTGGGCAGTTGTGTCACATGCTTATTTCTACAGCATATGGCTGATCATATATCTTGTTCTTGTATTGCTGGGTAATGTAATCACTAACACTACATCATTATGGCTACGGGCTCTATTGCTTACGGTATCGATCTTTATTCTTGGGGTTTTTATTGCACTTTCACCCCTACAGCTACTTCTAATCCCAAGAGAAACGAAGGATATGCCTAGCAGAAGGGCAATTCAGACCTTTTGGCCACAGCATCCAGATGAAGAGACCAAGTCATCTCAAAAGATAATTGCGGAGTAGGTGAAAAAGATTCCTCTGGCAGCATTGTAACACTCTGGATAAGCTCTGATATGTTTATCAGCATTGTTGCTGTTCATGGTCTCGCATCCGAATCAACGACAACATGGAACTGGAAAGCGCCTGTTCCAGACCCTAGGACACAAAAGCAGATGCTGGAGAATACAGAATTTAACGGTAAGCGCGCTTAGCCTTACTTGAAGGAATTTATTATTGCGTAAATAGGCTTTAAGTTGTAAAACGTAAAATCTTTCTCCTTTTATCCAAGAAATATTTTCGACAAATTCAATGTAGTAGCCTCACTAAATATTAAGCAGATATTCCAACCACCAGCCCAGCAAGTTCAAATTGGCTCAGAGATTTTCTACCACAAGAGAACCTTCAAGCCCGGATTATGACGTTCAGGCATAACACTAACTGGGGGGCGAATGCCCTTAATAAATCTCTAAGTGATTACGGCGATGACCTACTACGCGCCCTGAAAAGGGAGCGGAGAACTGAAGAGGTAGGAACATTACAGAGCTGTCCAAGCTTCCTTGATTTTAATACGTACTTATTGTGCCTAGGAAATGAGCCGCCCGATCATTTTTATAGGTCACAGCTTTGGGGGTCTGATTATCAAGCAGGTTGGTTTCCTAAATATTCAAGCATCAATTTCTTACACGCCTAGGCCTTGGTGAACGCTGGGGGAGGAAACGATACGTTCTACGATCGCCTTCGCCAAAGTTCCCGAGGGTTCGTCTTCTTAGGTTGTCCACATAGGGGCTCCGGGGTGACTATCGTTGCAAAGTTATGGGCTCTTTTAAGCTTCTGGGCTGGGTCCCAAACCACCTTGTTGGATGTGCTTGAGCCCGATTCTGAAATCAACGAAAATTTACACAGAGCCTTTATGTCATTTATTAATAAGGCGGAGAAACGACCTTCCATTCTCTGTGCTTGGGAAGCTGTAAGGGAAGTCCTTGCAGGTGTACCAATTACATCGGTGAGTAGCCAGCCTTTGGAAGGGGTCTCGAGGCTGAGGCTAATTGGTATGCAATCTAGATCGTCACAAAGCAGTCTGCAGTTATCGACGGATCAGATGACATTGTATTCGATAGAGGGCACCGAAACCTGCAGAGATTTGAATCTCGAGATGATGATTACTACAAGGACATCGTCCATTGCCTGCAGAAATGGATCGGCGAGCACAAAGCTAGACTTACTGTGACAGCACCTATGCGATCAGAGATGAATCACCTACAAAATCGCATTGATGGGAACACTCCTTTCCAGAACATCCCATTTCCACAAAACACAGAATTTGTAGTCCGCAAAGATATATTAGCTGAATTGGAAAAGATGTTGCTGCTGTCACCCCAGTATCACAGTGCAGCACTATGGGGGCTTGGCGGGTGTGGGTAAGAGTACTACGCTGTAAGCAATCGACGAGTAGCTGACAATTTAGGAAAACACAAATCGCGCTCGATTTTGCCTATCGACAATTCACAAAGAATGCATGCTCCGTATTCTGGGTTCACGGGGAGAGTTATGCAAGTTTTCTACATGACTACAAAGCAATTGCCAACTTAGTTGGGCTTTCCAAGACGCTTGAAGCTGAGGATTTGATGAGTGCTGTGCGAGCTTGGATTGAATCACAGTTGAACTGGGTACTGGTTATAGACAATGCAGACACCCTAGAAGTCTTTAATCAGAATTATGCTTCTGATAGCAACAAGGACTCAGGTAACCTCTATGCTTTCATTCCTCAGGGACCGAGTGGAACAGTTTTGTGGACAACTCGGGATAAGAGCATCCTAGGAGGGCTTGTTGGCCCGAGGGAAGGGGTAAATATTGATAGCATGCAAGTCGAGGAAGCTAAGGCACTCCTAGCAAGTTTAAGTAACCGCGAAATTACTACGGAAGATCCAAGAGCTGTAGAGGATTTGCTGGAGCGGTTAGACAGACTCCCACTTGCGATTACACAAGCAGCAGCATATATACAGACGACATCAAGCTCGGTGGCAGAATACCTACAGAAGCTTGAGAAAGAGACGAGACGCTGGAAGCTACTTGGGAGATCCCATCCTGATCGTCATCGGCGACTAGGGGTTTCGAATAGCATTTTAGAGACCTGGCAGATGTCTGTAGACCACATTCGTCAGGAAAATCTGTGTGCGTATGAGCTTCTTTATACGATCACGTATTTCAACAATCAAGGCATCTGGTTTGATTTGATTAAGGCTGCTACTAGATTAGGACGCCATGAACAAGATGATGATGGAGAGAATGATGATGATGATGATGATGATGATGATGATGATGATGATGATGAAGATGCTCTTGAAGCTGCAACACGTCTGGAACAGTTCTCATTCCTTCGCCTACGGCAGAACGAGAGTGGAGCACGAAGCTATGATATGCACAAGCTTGTGCAAGAAGCTACACGTTATGCTATTGATCGAGGCAAGACTGATATTGAAGGATTGAGATTCTCGAAAAGGGCTCTCGGAATTCTCCTCAAACTCTTCCCAGACAGCAACCTCGAGACTTGGGCACGATGCGGAAATTTCCTATCGCATGCTTTAACCGTCTCAGCCTGGGCTGAAGTGTCACAAGAAAAGAGATCGGTTTCAGAGCTGTTAAGCAAGGTATCGGGATACTTACACGATCAAGGCCGGTCAAGGGAGAAGGAACCGATTGCTTTAAAGGTGCTACAGCTACGGAGAGAAGTGCTCGGCGAGAAGCACCCCGACACGATTCGGAGCATGGCAGCGCTTGCAACTACGTACCACGAGCAGGGCCGATGGAAGGAGGCCGAGGAGATCAAAGTTGAGGTGCTGCAGCTACGGAGAGAAGTGCTCGGCGAGAAGCACCCCGACACGATTCGGAGCATGGCAGATCTTGCAGCTACGTACCACCAGC
>JALRME010000005.1:80548-182379 GCA_026120035.1 Coleophoma eucalyptorum
AGCAGGGCCGATGGAAGGAGGACGAGGAGATCTCTGTAGAGGTGCTGCAGCTACGGAGAGAATTACTCGGCGAGAAGCACCCCGACACGATTGTGAGCATGGCAGATCTTGCAGCTACGTACCACCAGCAGGGCCGATGGAAGGAGGACGAGGAGATCTCTGTAGAGGTGCTGCAGCTACGGAGAGAATTACTCGGCGAGAAGCACCCCGACACGATTGTGAGCATAGCAGGGCTCTCAGCAACCTCGCCACAGGCTCCCGTCGCTATACAGTCGTAGTGGACACCTCTATCTCGAGTTCTTTAAGTTAATTCTATCTGCCTTGATATAGCCAATAGTTAGAAAGAAACTCGTGTCTTGACTGTCAAATAATTAGGTGTTGTCTCTCTATAGCCTCAATGCATGAATCTTCTAAATCAGGATGCAGAAGAGGTGAATGCTAAATATTAAGTATGAGCAGGCCATGATGACGTGAAATACACAAAGGTTACTTTAGCTACCACCTGGATATCACATTTAGCTCCAAGGACTTGTTTGCACAGGATCATTAGTCTCTATTCTATTTATTATTAACTTAACCAGAAGAGAGGTGTTGGGAAGCCTATGCCTAAATCTTCTTCTCGTCTACCTTCGCTGCCTTTGTAGAATGTTCTAGAAATATAGATCGATTAATTACCTATATAAATCATGAGTCTACTGATTTTCTAATTTATTTATCATGAACTTCTTCAAGCCTTAACACTGGGCTGCCTCATTTACCCGCGCAAATTTAAACGAGTGGATAAGAGCCCCTATACAAGCTGGCAAGGTACTTCATTAGTTTCGCGACCCTTCCTCAGCTTTGCACCCCGCACTCTTCTTCATCTGATACTGCGCCGGTCTTTCTTATACAGAGGATTCAATGGAAACTTGCTTCATTCCGTGGCAATTTAGCATTAAGTATAACAGCAAACAGATCACCTTGGCAATGTATATTATTATTCCATAATAGGTCTTTGACAACTCGGAATAACTGCAATTTGCATGTGAACCACTCGCCACTGCTCTGTACTGAGCGCTCGCCTTGCAGCTATTTCGATCGAATTTATCCTACCAATACGCTCTCGCTCGAAAATCAGGCCAACTCCGATAACCATCTCTATCAATATTCAGGCATGAAATCCTACAAGATGGAGTTTAACTATTAACAAGACTTCAGGTCAGAATATGACTGACTAGAACACATCATTAGGAAATTCTTAGCGCTATATCAATGAGAAAGAAGCAATTAAGCAATGATACCTATTCTTCGGAACCTCAGGCACCTGTCTCATGAAGTAAATGCCGAGACATCTGGTCGACACTCGTCCTAGGCATACCAATTCCCCCATCTCGCCTCACTTTTATCTGCTGCAATAATTGCTGCTGAAATTTACCCCACCCACAAGGCTTGATATCACACTCTGCCCACGATGTTCGTATCCAATCTTCTACTCGCTATTTACGTCGATCAAGATACTCCACTTTCTCGATAGTGAGAAGGTGGAGGAGAGAGATATGCTTAAGTTAACGCATCCTGGCCGCCATGGCCGATGCCAGCCGTCGGCCGGGACATGAGTGGGGTTGAAGATAATGGTGGAGTAACGGAACATCTATCTTCAGCAACACCTTCACAATTCGTCATAAATCACAGCAGGGTACTCGGTACTCCGTGACACAAAGCAACGTTCTGCAATACTGTAAGCGCAATCATGACGGCAGCAAACTTTCCAATCCTCTCATTCCGCGAGTTCCTGTCTGGGACTGAAGACCAGAAGAGAGCCGTGGCGCAGAAATTGTACAATGCTTTCCATACCTACGGCTGGGTCTACCTAAAAGAGTTTGGCATTACGCAGCAAGAGATTGACGAGATGTTTGCTATGGTGTGTATTTATTTCTTAAGCATTTTTTCTTCTAAGATCAAAATACAATTAAGCACTCGAGCATGCCAATACTGAATAAGTTGAATCACAGTCTAAAAAGTATTTTGAGCGACCGCTAGAGGCCAAATTAAAAGAGACTCTGAAGGACGCCGAGGTTAATCAAGGCTATACGCCAGATGGGGCCGAAGCAAATGGTGGTACTGATCACAAAGAGGTATACTACCGCAGTTTTGTTGTGCTTCAAGAGATGTTGTACTTACGAGATCCAGTGCTATGAGCACCGTCGATTCCGCAATGATCTTAGCCCAAGTGACGAAGAACTTGAGGGGTTCAAGTCTTTTTTGGACGATTTCTATGAGGTATATATCACTCTATCATGCTTGTTTTGCAAATCAAGCTTACTCGAATATCTTTCAGAAAACCTTCAACCTCGCTGTCAGCGTCCTCCAAGCGATTGCCTTGGTGATGGACCTGGATCTCAACTACTTCTCAGCCGCACTTGCACGAGCAGATCCACAACTGCGACTCTTGCACTACATGCCCATCCAACGCAGTGTGATTGAAGCCGAAGGACACGCCCGCATCATCCCACATACTGACTTCGGTCTCTGCACGCTGTTATTCCAAGAGAGCGGTGGCCTGGAAGTCGATCCCTTCCACACAGGAAACTTCCTGCCCGCAACACCTATCCCAGGAACTTGCGTGATTAATGTAGCAGATCTTCTGCAGAGGCTTTCGAATGATCGACTAAGAAGTACACTACACCGCGTTACGACCCCTCCGCTGAGCGAGCAAGAATTGGCGAGGATCGGAGAGCACGGCTTGCTGCCAGCTAGATACTCAACTGCCTTCTTTGTTCATCCTAGCGCGGATGTCGATATTGATCCGATAGCAAAAGATGGCGAGGTGAAAAAATATGAGAAAGTCAATGCCGGACAGTGGAGGGTTATGAACACGGCTAGGAACTATTCAAGTATCCTTAGCTCGGATAGCATCCAGGTGAAAGTGTAGATTTGCACTTGAATTTCAATATGTATCAACAACTATGGAAAGTCTTGACAATTTGGGATACTTAATATTCTGGATGGAATAAGACATGCTCTTCCGTAATTGAGTCATGATCATTTGCGATGCTTAATATCCTGAATGTAATAAGACATGTTCTTCCGTAATGGAGCTTTATAATTTAGAAACTCTTTGATACCTTGATGCTCGTGAAGTGAGGATAGGCAGCAGGAATGTTCTTCCAAGGTCTAGTATTCTGATACCTCTTTAATCCCCGCAGATATCGTCAGAAGTCAAGTGGTGATTTAATAGGCTCTGCTTGTACTGCAGACGTCCTTAATGTACTTGAGACAGGACTCTTACAGTCTGTTTCGATCAAGAGCCTTTCATATTACACGTGCGCATCCAATTCAACAACCTTTTTGTTCAATAGATATGCCATGTGATTAATATTTCATTCACAATCGGTCTATGGCAGAATATCTCAAGTTCTGACGACAAATCTCCCTACTGCTGCCGCCCTTCGACCGTGCTCTACTTCTTCTCTCGGACACTATTCTCCCTGGCCTCAACCACAACAGCATCAATGACAAAATTCTCTTTGCCCTCTTCCACAACGCCCAGGTCCGGAACATCACTATGTTTCTCTCCATCAAATTTGACATCGACCTCCTCCAGAGTCAAGCCTTGGGTCTCAACCCAATAGAAGATAACAAACAGAACCATCAAAATATCGAAGCTAGCATTGATAATATAAGTCTTCCATCCGATCGCATCAAGCGCAAAAGGAAACACCATGGTCACGAACAACCCGCAAAGCTTAGTCGTCATGGTATATAAACCCATTCCCGTACCACGGATGCTATAGGAAAGCACTTCAGGAGGATAGAGCACCGTGAGTGGTGTGATTCCAAGATTGTAAGTCGCGTTGTACAGAAAGATGCATGCGATCGTGCCGTAAATACCCGACTTGTTCATCGAGCTTCCATATGCAGCAGTCAGGCCACCGACGAGATAGAAGGAAATAATGCCCCCTCCAAGACTGAGGCAGCAGAGTAACTTTCGGCCAATTCTATCCGCATAGTAGGATCCAATAACAGCAATGACTAGTGACCATGCGGTCAGGATTATGTTGATCTCTAGCTGCTTCGTTGCATCTGTGATACCGGCCTGTTCCAGCATCGTGCCAAAGTAATACGTGATGATATTCGTTCCTGGAAGCATGACCATTGCAGAGAATGAG
The DNA here is from genome assembly GCA_026120035.1 of Coleophoma eucalyptorum. Classification (NCBI taxonomy): domain Eukaryota; kingdom Fungi; phylum Ascomycota; class Leotiomycetes; order Helotiales; family Dermateaceae; genus Coleophoma; species Coleophoma eucalyptorum. Next base: position 84,697 of record JALRME010000005.1, read on the forward strand.
ATAGCGATGATAAGACGCTTTCGGTTCGCAGGATGGGTGTAGGCTTCCTTGAAGGTAAGCTGTCGTCCCTCAGTCTTCTCCCACGCAATCGTGTCGGCTATCTCGCGGTATTGCAGCAATACCAACGGATCCGTCACATCGCCGCCCGCGTTTACTACTGCGAGAACCTCGAGCGCTTCCTCGTGCCGGTCTTTGCTTATAAGCCAACGCGGTGACTCGGGCACGAAAATAATTACAAACATGCATGCAATGCTAGGGACGACCTGGATCAAGCTTGGGATTCGCCACGCCCATGTACTATCTACGTACTGACTCTACACCAATAATTAGTATCTTTGCTCTCCAAATATACGTCAGACTTACTCGATAGCACACTCCCGATGCAATTAAAGTCCCTACACCCCAACATGAGTAATACAGCCCCAAAGCAAAAGCGCGGTGCTTCTGCGGTGCCGTCTCCGCAACAAATGTGGGCGTGGCCGTTGCAGCAACCCCCAAACCCATGCCAATGATGAATCTGCCCACGATGAACATAGCGATATGGACTGCCGATGTCTGAAGGATAGCCCCAATGAGCGTGATGACACACGACCAAAAGATCGACTCTCGTCTTCCGCGCCAGTCAACCAGAAAGCCAGCTGGGAAAGCCGCGACGGCTCCGCCGGTGTATGAGATCGCTGTGTTGAGAGACTTTGTCGCCGTGGTGAGTGAGAAGTAGTTCGAGTAGGTCGGCATAACATTCAAGCTTCCCATCAGGGAGCTGTCATATCCTAGAAGCTGGTTTAGGGTTAGATTTGGTAGTGACATCGTGAACGAATTGGAACATACGACTGAGTCTACAACAGACGTTGCAATCAGCATGATTAAGATCATCAGACCGGAACTAGGCACAAATCTCGAGACATATTTCCGCTCAAATCGTTCCGCCATCTTGAACATTCAATCGAGTCCTCAGAGCTCGTCAGTTTGTTGAGACAACTCGATCCTCAGAAGTCGACAAGGTCGATCAAATAGGCAAAATAGGCCATGTACTCAGTGACATACTCCTGGCCAAGATAGCGTTGATAGCTCTTATCAGCTTATCCTTATCGGATTAAAGCTAGCCAGAGGACCACGGCCGACACGGCCTACGGTTCTTCGTGCTCTTTGTTGTGAGACTTTAGATAAGAGACGACTTACAGGAGGTATCTTATCCTTGGCTATCATTGTCGACATGGTAGGGTTGCATAAGTGGGGAGGGGTAGGTAGGGGGTAGCAAAGCCGTAAGGAGTACATGGATTCAGCATTGTTGCACCAGTCAGGAAGTGATGATTAGCTATTCAAGCTCCATAATGCATGAGTAATAGGTCAGAGCTTCCTATCTTCTTGATTGCGTACGAGTCGTCGCGTGCTGCTGCTATGGTTCTTATTCTTAAGGAGACTCCTGAGCTAAGCGACATGCCCAATCTAGAAAGCATATGGTAGCTCAAATCCAAGCAATCGCCAAGATACCGGCCGACTCGGGGGAGGAACATTCTTCGAATTTGAGAAGCATATTGAAACTGTTGAGTTGTCTTGTTCAGTGACCTGTTCAACTTGCGGCATTTATGAAGTTGCGGATCATTAAATTTGGGGTTCTAATCAGACTATGCTATTTATACTAGGCATTTCTTCCATCTGAAACTTCCATTCTTTCCGAATTATCCATTATAGCGAATGAGGGATATTTTGTCATCGTGCTTTGCTTGATATGGAGAATGACGACCTCGAGAGTTTAAGAACAGCATCAAGCAATTGTCGTGGGCCAAGTCCTCCTTGTTCAGAAACGACAGTGGGAAATCCATCTTGTCTCGCAGAACAATATTAAAGTAGTCACTCTCCATTCTGTAGGTAGGTGGTTTGAAGACTACACGGATCTCAAGTCGATGCATGGCTGGTATGTGATTCCATACCTCTTCTAATATAGCATTACGTTGTTTCTTTGGTTTACTTTTCGCCCGCCGCTTTGAGATAAGAGTCTCATACTTTGGCAATCTCTCATCCAGTGCCTGGTGATTCTAGAAGAGTGCTTGTAAGAGATTTCTTTACGCTCTGTTACTTCTTCGGTAGTGATGCCAGCTCTTCAGATTACAACACAGAGACTAAGCTCTCCACGCGTTGGTATCGGAAACTCTCGTTGATCTCTGCGTTGACATCAGCACTTCCTCTCTTGTAATCAGGTAATTTTTTTTAGAGATGGTCGGCCATTCGCCAAAAGAAGGCAATTTTGTAGGACTTAGCTAGATCTAGAAAGTCACTCGCCAGTATCGCAGAATGGCTGTGTATAGAATGAAATAGAAATAAATTACTGTAAAGGCGAGAGTATAGCGTTATTGTAAGATGCCGTGAGGTCTTCGTAAAGAATGAAACAGAGTGAGAGTGGCGATTATAGAAGTTGACCGAACTATAAATAATGAACGCGAGAATATACTTACTATGAGCAGAATCAAATCTGTGCATTGGTATTTTGAATAAAGAGCGAACAAGCAGCGAGTGCGACAGACTATTGAAGATTCACTGATATCGTCAGTCTGCACAGAAATCCGCAACTTGAGCACAATGGCAGCAGTGACTTGTGCTCGCGATGATTAAGAGTGTTCAAAAACTGGAAAGAAGGGGCCAGAAAGTATGTGGTGAGGTCAATGTGCAATTTGACATTGGTACCACATCATCAATTAGATCAGTCGACGTAACTACGCTAATTGGAACGATCACATTCTTTGTTGTCAAGGTCGATACACCTTTTCTATTATGCCTAGCAGATATGGAAAGTTTGTAGGCGTATTACAACAACCTAGAGAACACGTTGATTACGCTACCCAACCAAGTGCCTATGATTCGCCAATTTGGACATCTATTTATACTATAGGATATAGCCTTGGAAACGTACTTAGTAGGCTCTTTTTCGCTCACGCACCTTTGTTTCTTAACCTCTATTGAACTACGCCGCCTCCATAGCCATTTGGTCACCCATCTGCTGACAGACTATAGCGTGTGCTCGAGAGAGCTAGGCATAATATCGAAAAATCGACCTCAGAACACTTGAACAAGTACTGCTACCACTACTAGGTCAATGGAAAATCACCTAGTAGGTTTCGATTCATATTACGCGATAATGTTCAATTCAACAATACCATCATTGTAGATGTTATATATGTCAATAGGGTACCTATGTTTTATATAGTCGACGAATCCACTCCTTTTCAAGCTAGCAAGTAGCTATAGAATATTATAGCCAAACATATATAGGACGCCTTACGTGACTACCTCAACGTATGACCCCTGTCTTCTAGTCACGACTATAACTAGGAAAGACATTTTCAGAATAGTTGGAATGCAGACCAACGATACTCTCATTATCGCCACAGACGAGTTCTCAGCTTTTGAAGAAGATAAGCTACGAAATGCTAAGTTCATAGGGGAAAGACTAATTCTGGACAATCCCTTCTGTTTAGTGAATGCATCCTTAGTCAGCAAAATGACATTCTACGACTTCAACAGAAGCAACAAGGCAAGAAGCTTAAGTTGATTGACCCTAAATTGGCTTCTGTACAACAAGACTAAATGGAGCAACGTGCCCGTGCAACCTAGATTTCTACTATATGTCAACCAGAGGAATTATTTGACCTATCAATTGCTACCCAACACCAGGAACCCACAGATGAGGATATTACGAATCTTATTGAACGCATTCAATAGCAAATAGAGAACGTAGATTGTCATGGGCCACTTGACAATGGGTGAGGCTCTAAGGCGAGCCTGACGTTCTTCGAAGGACAGACGGTCCGACGCCGTAAGCAAGTAAAATATCTTCACCGTCGTGGACTTGAGTAGAACTTTAGAGATTGGTCTTTTACTGAAATTGAACGATTACTATCTATTCGTGTATATCTCTATCAAGCGCCTCTATACATGCCTCCTTCTAAGAAGCATAGCAAAGTTTTAGTCTAGTAGGAAAATAACTGAAAGCACGAAAAGACCAAAAGGAAAATGTAGAGCTAATAGCTTTGTAAGATTGCTTTAACACTAACCCTAACCCCCTCAAAACGCCGTCGAAGATCAGCCTCGAGAGCCTGTAATGTCCAGTCAAGCATCCGATCATCTTGGTCACTGCTATTATTCTCCATATATTCACCATCGTCGATGAGCTCTGTCGGAATTGTTTTGCTCCTGCTAGTGAGTAGGTTGTGCGTAGTATACGATATGCCCGTCGAGGAAGCAATATTCGGATCAGAGGCGGAGATTGTGGGTGTGCTTATGCTGTGACGAGGACATTGAAAAAACCGTTGCGTTAAGATGTCTATAAAGTGTAATATGCGGTGTAGTTCACCGAAAACTGCGGTAGCAGCATCGGTGGTGTCCACTTGTTGCTGCTCGTCGCCATTCGGAGCCGTATGATTAGTGTTAGCTGCTGCTATCTGATCTCCAGAGTGCAATGATACCACAAAGGCAAGGCGTTCTAGGACATTCGTGGCCATGAATACGAGCATGTATATGAGTTGATCGCTAGACTGCGAGCACGGGCATTCCAGAACTGAGTTGGCAACATCGATGATGGCTCTGGTCTGGCGAATGACATCTTTGGTGCGGTTTAGAATTGTTGGGTGGGGATAAGTGGTCCTTCCGGTCTGAGAGGAGGAGAATGGTATTATGATGCTGTTCTCAAACGGATTTGCCCAGGTCGTGATACTGTTGTTATGCGGAGCGCCGAGTATATTCAATATCTGAAAATAGCAGCTGCTGTTGTCGTTTATGTGGTTGCAGCCGGGAGATCTCAACAATAAAGTGCTCTGGTCCCTTGCTTGGTTATCCAGAAATGCTGTTGATCCTCCGCCGATCTCACTGCTGCAGGAATTATGACTCTTTAAGATTGGGGATTCTTGTGCTTGTGGTAGTGTCGACACTGGTTCTGAATTCCTTGGTGTGGGTTGGCCATTATACATGATATAATGCCCAGGTGTGCAATTCCCGTTGAGGTCTTCAAAATCCTGTGTGCTATCTCGCAGAATCTTGCTCGAATAATAGTCAACTCCTGGGCTGAAGATGGGCGTCTCTATGTCTTGGAGTATATATTCCGAGAACAAGAGCGATTTGTTGACGGGGCCGAGATCATCGCAAGAAGTCTGAGGAGAGTATACGGTATCTACGAAGTAGTCCATTTCATCATGATAGCGTGCCTGCGGTGTTGCTAGTGCTTTTGTTGTGCTAGTCCTCGAAGCGGGCCGTCGACCAGCTCTATGTGAGCGTGCGTACCCACATACAAGTCCTCGATGTTGACAGCGCGAGCAGGTTGGTTTCTCTTTACCGCATTTCACTTTCACTAGAGCACATTGGCTACAGCTTTCTTTGAGCCTTTGTCTTGCTGGCTTGACTTGGCCATCTGGGTTGTTACTCATCTTTGCCTTCAATGTGTTATTAGTAGCGTATGATTTAAGATACCGTGCCCGGAGTACTCTTAAGGTTTAGAGAGCAGGAAGGGTATATAAAATCAAACTAAGATTAATAATGGCTGCCGGCTATACATCGCGTGTTTCCTGTGGTCGCATTGATGAAACCCATGGTTATTGGACTAGTATGGGCTGTACTGTACTCATATGGCACAGTAATCTACAATAGGCAATAATAGTAAGTAAACTCGCTACCGAAAATTTCGACTTAGGCCCTGTTCGTTGAGCTTATGGAGTGGGGCCATAACTCGTTTCGCGCGGATCTAGAGATTTCAAACAGAACTCTTCTGACGTGGCGTAGGCTACTTTTCTCATAACAGAGGCTATAGCTCAATAACTGGTCTGAGTATTAATAGAGTAGAAGACCTTTTAGGGTATTTTCTTTCAGAAATACTAAGAAAAGCGATATCTTGACATCCTATATAGCCTGTAAAGAGAGCCTCTACAGAGGTTGTTAGGGTGAGTAGTCAAAAAAGTATGTTTTACGTCAAGTCCTGTTTCGTTAAACTAGTGCTTATTGAGGTGAATTTCGATGCTGTATTTATGACTATACAGAGGTTGTTAGGGTAAGTAGTCAAAAAAGTATGTTTTACGTCAAGTCCTGTTTCATTGAACTAGTGCTTAGTAAGGCAAATTTCGATATTATTTTTAAGACTGTAAGAAATCCCCTCCCTATTAGGTACCTACCTCTGGTTCTCTATTAACTATAGATGTAGTGCCTTATACTCCTGTTCGTAGTAGGGAGATTATCCCCTAAAATAAAGCTATTCAAATACAAAAGTAGATAACTAGGGATTAGAGAATTTAAACCTAAACCCTTTATTCCATTAGATAGAAATATAAATACATCGTTTAGTTCTTTAGAGGTAAAGGTATTGATATCTCTTAATACTAGATATTCTATACCTATACTACGCGGAATATACCTCAAAAAAGACCTAGTCGACCTCTTATTATTATAAGTCGTCAAATAGATAGGTGTCATGGGCCTAAGCGAGGTCACATGGCATTAGCGAGCCAGGCGGGGGAATTATATACATATCCAATCCTCACCCCTCTCGATTTAAGAAGCTTCAGAGATCAGTTTGAATAACAACTACTACCTACCTGCGTGTACCCTGCTTATCTATTGCTCGCACGTCACTCTGCCTGTGACACCTGACAATAGTATATATGCTAAGTATTAGGATTCTTGATAGGTTTAATTATAATAAGTAACTTAAACCTATAGGTTTTTATTATTACTATATCAAAGTAGCTCTTTAAAGACTTGTATCGCCTAAGTTAAGGAATTATATATAAATTCAAGTGTACTAAGAGTAATGTTATTATACAAGTAGCCATAGTATATAGGTAAAAGCAAGGCTTATAGCGTAATATAGCCGTCTTTTGATTACTTTTGCCTCCAACCTCTGTATAGCCTCGAGACCGGCTATATAGCCTATACAGGGGTTTAAATCCTAGGGACATTACATAGTGGCTAACAAGCCGTACGCTGATAACCTTACCCTAATAGATCAGCCTGCACGTTCAGTTGCGCCTCTAACCAGTCAACAGCAGCCGCAAGATGCTGAGAGACATGGGTGGTACGCGGGATCTCGTGTCCTCCTCCATGGTCATAGACCAGCCTCTTATCGGCAGCACTCATCAGGGCTAGTTGCATCGAACCAGAGCATCGGGGATCCCTACAGCCGTAAATATGCACCGTGGGCATGTCAATGCAGAAGCTCTTTGGCAGGGCGCTCATGTCGAGACCATAGACATTGCAAAGGTCGAAGGGCGGCAGTGCATAGGGGTCCACGGGCGTAATCTTGCTGTCGATGCGATCCCCGTTATCCTCGTGACTCTTACTATTGAACAGCGCCGTGGATCGATCCCACAGGCCACCCTGTTGAAGGCCCAAGATCACGTTGTTCTCTTCGTCCTTATTACTTGCCTTACGCGCATCGATGATGGCTTGTGCACTGGACGCTGCCTCAACCAGCTCGCGACCCGTGCGCTCGCTGACGGCCCAGGCCGTCGCAGAAACGCGCACGCCAAGGTCGGCAAGAATCGGGAGAGGAACACCACCACAGATGAAGATGGCAGCTCGAAAGGGCGGTGGTAGCTCAGGATACTGATTGTTGTGGAGCAGGAGAAGGGAGGCCGCGACGGCACATCCTTGGGAGAAGCAGAGAACGGCGTCGTATGGATGGTCGCGATGAGCCTGCAGGCGCGCGGAGAGCCATTGAGCGGCCTGGGCGACGCTGGCGAGGTCGGTGGACTGGCAGAAGGAGTAATATGGAGGGGGAAAGAAGGAGCCGATGCCAGGCCCGGGCGTGCTGCATGGGTAGGGCCCGTCTACGAAGTCAAAGGTGTGGCGCGAAGGGTCCAGGCAGGCACGGAACGCAGCCGTCTGGCTATGGAAGATCGCGCCACTGGTCCCAGCGCCATGGAGACAGAGGAACTTCATGCTGGACGGTGGCCTGCGGGTGCCGTGCCGTGCCGCAGCAGCAGCGCAGGGAGGTTGGTCCGCTGGGTAGGCTGGCAGCCGTCGGGACTGGGATTAGAGATTGCAGTACGGACGCGCCTTCCTATCCAGTAACTACCTCGTCCGATTTCGAACTCGAACGCGACCCTGTGCTTTATAGGCATCCTACGCTCCTAGCCACGATACACCGCCCAATATTTATTACTTTGCTCTTGGGCTACATGCTGTACTGAACAAGGCCCATATATCGTGCAGCAGCAGCAGGACTGGTGCGTGCTTCGGTCATCGAAGCATGGCGACCGGCCTCTCTTACTTACGTACTCACTCTCGCTGCCCGTCCGGACAGCGAACCACAGCTTCCCCACGGCCATCTGGTACCATCCTTCCTCTCTCGCTCTCCATGCTGGCGACTACGGTAGCACGCACCGCAGACGGTGGGTGGGATGCAGCGGTCCCTTGTTCCGTGAGAGTATCGTATGTATATGGAAACACATCCAATGGATCGGTACCTATACATCCGTCGCATACACAGCATTGTGCCAAAAAAGGCACCCCCAGCCGCCAGTTCCCCAAAAATGAGCTCCCTCGAGGCTCTTGCTGAGACAATCAGCGCGGCGACAAAGGTCATCAACGGCTACTGCGCCCTAGAAGGCGTGGCGCAACCGGCTTCTGAATTCACGGCAGCCTCATCCACATCGTCAGTCACCCTGCCACATGATGCTCCTCAGTACGTGCGAGATGCACGGCAGAGACTGCTCTCCGCGGCGAAGGAAGTGCAACAACTTGCGGCCGAGCCCAGCGAATATCTCCCAACGCTTGCCGTCCAGGTAAGAAGAATAAATACGCCATCAAGGGTCCACCCATGCCTGAGGGGTTGCTGATGCTACGTGCCATAGTATCAGTACATCTCGTGCCTTCGATGGCTGGGCCACTTCCAAGTCTTCGCCGCTGTACCGTCAGAAGGTTCCGTCCCCTATTCCGAGCTCTCAAAGATCTGCTCCGTTCCTCAACGCCAGTTGCGTAGCGTGATCCGCATGGCTATAACGAGCGGTTGTTTCTGTGAGCCCGCACCTGGCATGGTCGCCCACAATATGATATCACGAAAGTTCGTCACCAATTCGGGATATCTGGGCTGGGTCCGCTTCATGACCGACTTCTACATGCCCGTGTCTGTCTGCATGGCTGATGCAACTGAGAGATGGGCTGACTCGGAAAAGACGACAGAGACAGCTGCAAATATAGCCATGAACACACCATTGACTGCCTTTGACTTCATCACCCAATCAAGAGTATTTAACAAATCATTCGCAGCTTATATGAAGGGTGTTTCTGTGAGTGAGGGCACGACGGTACGGCACCTGATCTCGGATTTTAATTGGGCACGCCTTGACGACGGTATGATCGTTCACGTAAGTCTTCCCATCCTCTTCATCGCAGGTGCTGAGTCTTAAGCTCTCTAGATCGGTGGCGCCCCCGGAAATGTCGCTATCGCTCTCGCTTCCGCATTCCCCAGCCTTCGCTTCACCATCCAAGACTCTGTAGAACAGATCAATCATAGCCGCGTCTTCTTGAAATCCCAGTCCTCATCCCTCCAAGCTCGCATCAAACTCCTCGTACACAATCAGTACGGCGCCCAGCCCATCAAAGACGCAAGCGTGTATCTAATTCGTATGGTACTGCACAACCAAAGCGACCTCAATGCCACACGTATGTTGAGCAATTTGTTGCCAATCGTAAAAGCCAATTCTGCAGCACGTATCCTTATCGTGGACACTGTCCTCCCGGAGCCAGGCAAAATTGGCATTCTAGATGAGTCATTACAAAGGTATAGGGATTTGACGATGAAGCAGGTATTTAACACCAAGGAGAGAGAACTCCATGAGTTCCACAGTATTCTTAATAGTGTTTGTGATAGCGAGGGGGGTTTAGCCATTAAGAATATTGAGAGGTCACCCGGATCAGCTTTGTCAATGATCGAGGTTGCGTATCAACCGTATGACAACGAGATGCTGGTTGACGTAGAGCATAAGAATCGGACTGCCGAGAACCTTTGGTTTGAGTACGAAGAGGAACGCAATTGAAAGCGACGAAGACTTAACTTCTAACGCAATATTATACAAAATAGCTGGTTTTGCTAGTAGAAGTAGAAGAAGGAGCGAATGAAATCATTCATGGTAGCGTCTGAATTCAGATCAAGATAATCGTCGAATTCAGTAAACATCTAGGAATAGTTATGCGATCATGCTACCAACAAGCCTTTTTTCTCACACATGTTCTATACATAGCACGATTATATATTGTGCACATATTGCTTGCTCCTGAATGAACTTGCCAGCAGTTACTTTTAAATTTAAATTCTACGTAGGAGTATAAGTTATTATTAACCGCACGTTAGAATATAAATGTATAAGTAAATTAAAATCATAGTATCACTCGTACGTATGAAATGCGGTACCGATTTACTAAGCTTTTTACTAACAGCAACAGAATCAGGTTGGGTGAATAGAGTAGTGTTTGGGATTCTCGCGAATAAGCGACATCGTCCCTAAAGTACCCGAAATCTATATTATACATTTATAGCTTAGCAAGCCGTACCAACAAATTTACATATCCAAAGCAAACAGTACTAAAAAAACAAACAACATATTATCAGAAAATAGATATACGTCACATCAATAATCAACAACAGAACTACTTAGATGTAGCATTCATTCGAACGAAGCGACCTCGTCAGTGTAAGTTATCCGCTCCCAATTCAGCAACCCCGAAGTCAGCATCACTGCCAATAACAGCCTCCGAAACAAAATTACCCAAGGGGGAAGATGACTTCTGCTGCTTCCCAGATATCATAAGTCTGGTATGTTTATCCTTTCATATTTCATAGTATAAAATGTACATATCTTAATGTAATACATAATAATGCATATGATCACAACACCGAAGAATGACGCATTGAATCTGTGAACATCAAATAGTACAGAATCACGATACAATAGACTAACCGATGTATATTACTTTATGGGGGTTGTCTCTGGACTAGGGCTCAAGACTGGCCGCAATATCTATATATATATATACTTTCTATTAGAAATGAATAAAACAATATAGATCAAGAGTATACTAGTTAACTTAATGTTAACACTAATTTTAACTTAACATATGTATATACATACAACATATACAATAAAGCAGCACCCCGATTTCGATCGCTAAAGCAATTATTTCCTAATCGGGACATAGCTTGCTCAGTAAACCAATAGGAGCAGCTATATGGGCGCAATTGTGGCTTGCTGCAGCGAGAGCTGGCTGGGTACCGAGGGAAAAGAACTTGATTCTCGGTTTAAATTTTAGCAGGGGCTACTGTGGCTACCTCTAGCTCACGTTCGGAATCTGGGAGTTGTTCTCCTTTGATGCTTCTCCACTCAATGCCAACTGCTCCAAGGATACTCAAGCAAGCTGTGATAACACCAACTTGGAGTGCTTTGATAATAGCACCATTGTACGCGACTAGAACCTGCGGAAGATGGTCATCATCAACGATAGAGCGTAGACCTGTGGCCCCGGCGGAGATGATGGCTTGAGGGTCCAGGCCTGGGATATCCAATGCGATTATATTCGAGATGAGGCTGTTAGTGAAGATGTTCTGAGCAACTGACACAAAGACAGACCCCCCAAGGATCTGCAAGAACATAACGACGGCTGTGCCAACCGCAATATCCTTGAACGGCAATGCAGCCTGAGCTGCCACAGCGCCTTGTTGGAAGCCCAATCCGACACCGAAGCCATAGAGAAATTGGAAACCTGCCCAGCTGGAGGTGGCTGTATCTGGGTGGAAAAGCAGACAGAGGCCCGAGCCAATGCTCATTATAACGGTGCTAGCGATAAAGAAAGGTGCGCAGTAGCCGAATTTAGAGACGAGGCCACCGGATATACCGATCGCTACGATTTCCGCTAGAATTAAAGGTAACACGTCGACGCCAGAAGTGACGGCACTTGTGCCTTTGACTGCTTGAAACTAAAATGAGATATCAGTATAAGTAAGAGTTTGGTCATCTTGCAACAAACGCCATGTCTGTTTAGGGAGACATACCCAGATCGGTACATAGTAAATGAAGATGAAGAAAGAAGCACCGATACAGATACCGAAGAGTGACGCAAAAGCAATAGAGCGCTGCGTAGCAATCCTAACAGGCACCGTAGCATTCTCTTTAAGGTACCATTGCAAAACGCAGAATGCGATCAAGGTTAAACCGAAAACAATGAAGAGTGCAATGATACGGCCATCGGACCAGGCGTAGGTCACTCCTCCCCATTGTAGAGCCAGAAGAAGGCAGACAATCGAGGGAACGAAGATGACGGTACCAATCGGGTCCAGGCTCCAGAGTAGTGCATGGAACGGCTGCTTCGTCGTTTCGGCATGTGGTTTCAACCGAAGGAATAAGAGAATACCCAGGATGGCGACTCCACCCAATGGCAAATTGATGTAAAAACACCAACGCCACGAAACAAATTGAGTGAAGGCTCCCCCAAGCTGCAAACAAGATGTGTTAGCTAACCAGATCTATCAGGGAGAGTGGTACTTGTAGGACTCACTAGGGGACCGATAACAGACGCCAAACCATAAACACCACCGATCAAACCGAAGAAGATCGGACGCTTGTCTAACTCAACAACGTGTGCAATTGTCACCAGTGCTCCGGTAAAGATACCCGCACTGCCCAACCCTGCCACGGCTCGTCCGACGATGAGGGCAGTCGATGTTGGCGCTACGCCGCACACCAAAGAACCGACCTCGAAAATAAACAACGAGACGAGGAAGATCCGGGGTATGCTTAAATACGTGTACAGCTTGCCTGCGAGGAGCTGGAAAGCTGTGCGACGTGCTTATGTCAGCACCTTCAGAGCAGGATACAGCAAGATGGGGAAGGAGGAGGAATGCAAGTTATACTTACCACAACCTGGCAGCAAATATGCCGAAGCGTACCAGCCGACATCGTTCAGATTATGAAAATCAGTTGTAATCTTTGGAATAGCCACGGCAATGATGGTATTATCCAAAGCCATGCAGAAGACACCCAGCATCAGACTTCCTATGACTCCGCCCAACTTCCATCCCATGGGCATCACATTTGCTTTGGAGATGTCTTCGGTGAGTGGTGAATGATCATCGTTCGAGACGCTATTCTCCTGGGGCTCATCTTTGACGACTGTCATTTTCTGAATGACCACGAGACGACAGTGTGATATGCGGTTGTGGTGGTGCTGTGTGTAGAAACTGGCACGAACGACTTGCCTTTACTTTACAAATGTCAGTCGTGGAAAGACGGAGACTCACGGTGCTGCAGCAGACTCGGTATTCCCCCCCAACTCTGGGTTTGTGGTTCGATACGCTCAGCGAGTAGCCAACCCCAAGGCGCTTCGGTGAGCGAAGTGGATCTTGTCGAGCCACCGAATTGGGGAAACAGATCGCGCCTGAATAACCGATATGCAAGTTCATAGTCACGAAAGAAGCTGCAGCTGCGGGCAGCTGTTTTATTGAAGCAGGGGGACTGTAACAAGTCACCACGTGATATTTACACACTCCGTCGCTAAAATGAAGGGTGGGACTCTGTTTAGCGAAAGAAGGGGGTGGGCTGGCCGGTCTGTGGTGAGCTGTGGTGAGCTGTGGTGAGCTGTGGTGAGCTGTGGTGAGCTGTGGTGAGCTGTAGAATTTAGATGGGCTATGTTGGTTGGGTGAAGTATTTGGACTGTTTTTCAAGATATGGGACTCTTCTAATTCTGAACATCAAGATTATAATCAGGGCATAGTAATACATCGCTACCCCCAAGTGCAACGACGGCTGATACTGCGATTGATGCTTCGACCATTGTGTGATACTATTCAAGTACAACCATCTAGAGGCAATATGTCATTGATATACTTATATGAAAATGAGTGCGGTAGAATCAGCTAGCCTCCAAAAGGGCTTTGTTTAGTGTTAGTTTACAATCTTCTCGTCCCGATATGAGGGTGTCCATCGCTGCGATACAGCTATGGCAATAATGTCGTCCTTTCCATATGAAATACTCAGCAGAACATCCACGATACCTGCACTTTGAGCGGCTTCCAGGGCACTCCCATGTAACTGTACAGCACAGACGTCAGTGAATAGCTGTACAACACAAATAGAAAGTAAAGAAGATCGGAACACGACTATGAATACGCAAAGGCGGGACGAGGGGGTAGTCATACCGTAACTTTGGGACTTCCATTGTCATCACTCCAAATTTCAATCTCTTTCATTGACGCCCCCGCTCCTCTAGACTTGGCGTTCAAGCTCTTAAAGACGGCCTCCTTGGCGCACCAGCGGCTAACGTAGATGTCATGCGGATTATGGGAACGGGCCGCAAAGTCGAGCTCAGAGGACGTGTAATTCCGCGATAAGAATGTAGCGTTAGTATCCGAAGTAAAGGCTGAGCGGGACTCGATATCGATCCCAACAGATCCGATATTGGAGTAGGGGTGGGAGGACGTGCTGGACATAGATTGGATGATACTTTCGAGAGATTGGCGTTCTTCAAGACCGAGGGGTTCTCTCAGTTCCAGATGAACGTGTTCCGTAGTGGAGGGTGGTGGCGATGGCATTGACAGTGCTCTGAATGTGGCGTCTTGGTAATCGTGAGGAAGAGCAGGATCGAAATATATCTGTCCTGTCTCCGTATTGGTACAGCCCCGTGCCGTGGGATCAAGGAGCACCTTGGATTCATCCTCTTTTTTGTATGGTGAATGTACTTGCGCTTCGAAAATGGAATTGGACATCATGGCTTTCGCAAAGGCGCGGTTGGCCAATTTGATTCTTTGAGCGTATTTGTGCGCGTATGCTATGTACGCATCTTCTTCTAGCGTCGCGAAGAGGTATATGGACGCAACGCCTACCATCTGGGCACCTTTCTGGCCGAATCCGAAGGAGTTAAGCAGAAATGCTTTGATCTCTTTAACCAGTATGGGTTGCGTTGGAAAGACAAGGTGCTCACAACGTTCAAGCGCAGGGTCAATGTTATCACAGTTGTAGTTGCCAGGCACCAAGCCGAATTGTAGAGCTTGGAGGCACCCATTGAGCATCCAAGCCGCAGCGGGAGCCTTTGGGTGACCAGTGACGGACTTTTGGCAGATCGAAATAATAGGGGGGCCCTTTCTGCCCAGATGGGTCATCTGCTGGTTGATTGTCTCCGGTTCGTTGATGTCATTTGCCTTGGTAGACGTGCCATGCAGAGAGACAAGACCAATGTCATGGATCGTCAGTCCAAAGACAGCTAGCGACGCTCTTAAGGGTGATATGTTTGGATTTAAGTCGCGGAAATCATTACCCCATTGCCGGCGAATATATTTGAGGGTGGTTACTTCTGGAGAGAGGGTTAACGCACTCAAATCTTGAGCTTTGATAGCAATGTTGGCGTCTGCTTCATGATTGGGAGACCAAGTTTCATCTGAGACGGAGCTCGCTGAGCTTGAGGAGCCGTAAGTTATAGTTCTGCTTTTTTTTTCCGGGGTTGCGAGAGACATAGCAGCTTGCATATGTGCACGTCGATGTTTGATATCAAGTAAAGGAGAACTACTTGCGCCGGGGGTTTCTCGAGCGAATGTAAGAAGACCCTTTCCAGGCGCCGGAACGGACCGACCAATTTTGTCTGCTGCCATCGTCGAGCCTGCCACGACAGCATAGATGGGCAAACCCATCTGTAAGGCTGTCTTAGCATCACATATAAGCTGGACACCACAGCCTTGAGCTTCTAGGAAGCCGGCCCGGGTCTCAGCAGTAGGACGGGAGAACTCGGCAGGTTGTCGGCCTTGGGCGAACTGTTTAGCTGCATCAACGGTGGCTTTCATAGTAGAAAATGCGTATGATTCGTCTTCCTGGAAGTTGTCCACACCACCCACGAGGCACATCCTCGTCTTCCCGCATCGAATCGATTCCACTCCAATATCCATGGACTCAAGACTGGTAGCGCAGGCTCCAACAGGAGTCTTAATGGGGCCGGTAGAGCCCAACAAGAGCATATTCACCCAGGCTGCAGGAGTATTCAAGTTGGTTTCTTGGATAACGTCTCCTTGGACACGCTTATCAAGGCGAACATCATGGAACATCTCTCTGTTCTTGTCCGTTCCGCCCAACGAGCTTCCAATAAAGATACCGATTTCAGAAAGGTGTATATCTTTAAAGACTTCTTGCGGTTTCTCAATACCTGCGCTAAAGAAGGCTTCGGAAGCACAACAGAGTGTATACAGGGTGACGTTGTCAACCTGGCTAATAATATCTTCAGGCATCCCATATCTCGTGGCATCCCACCCTGTAGGGAGCAGACCAGCTACAACACTCGACGTAAGGGGTACAATTTTGGGGACCATGATGTGGGCGCCAGCTTTGATCTGGACGCGGGCCGTATCAGAGTCTTCGACTCTTTGGACGGTGACGTGGTCGCCATGCTTCCTCTTAAAAGCCTCTGCAGTTGCCCAAGTACATTCAAACTCAGGAAGGTCATCGGTGACGACAATTTCCTGTAGAAACTCCTTCTTCTGAGGGTCGTAGCCTCCCAGGAGCTCCGGTTCGATCAATCTGATACCGGCATGCTTGAGAATGTGTTTTCCATATTTTTCCTCGATCTGATGGTCTTGAACGGACTCGCCACTTTGCGCATCTACCCAACCGACATAATAACCACCTTTCATATGCTCGCCATCGAAGTGTTTGATCAAACCCATTATCCATGCCATCTCGATGTACCCAGCTTGGGTCAACTTTCCTTGGCTCTCCATTTGCCATCGAGTCCTGCTATTGCCCCAAGGCCCAAGTTCCGAATAACCAACAATAACAACAGTACTGCTCAGGTCAACCATCCCCTCGAGGTCTCGCAGGCCTTTTAAGTCAATGTCATAGCTTGGCAAAGCAGGGAAGTCAATTTCTATTTTGGTTCGTCGTTGTCGTGGAGAGGCTTGTCGCTCGGATTCGGGGTAAGTCATGGCATCGTCATGGATCAAAGCACGCTCTCTGGCATT
Organism: Coleophoma eucalyptorum; assembly: GCA_026120035.1. Lineage (NCBI taxonomy): Eukaryota > Fungi > Ascomycota > Leotiomycetes > Helotiales > Dermateaceae > Coleophoma > Coleophoma eucalyptorum. Next base: position 101,666 of record JALRME010000005.1, read on the forward strand.
CTCCTCAAAAATTGCTTTGTTACATTGTTGATGTTGGCGAATCTTTATTCGTGCTTCGGTCGTAACAGTCTTTAGATCCTGAAGGTTGTGCAAACCTCCTCCAAAATCTGCAAGAATCGCTTCATCCTCACAGAAGCTAGTGATTTCGGGACAAAGTAGGGACAGGATGTTCAGAGCCATTTCTTCTTGCGAAAATGTCAGAACTCCATGAGATTCAACAGCTTCTGCAAGAATGTCATTTGATTCCATCAGTCCAGTACCACGTGTCCAGCCAATGATCACACCGCAAATGGAGATCTTGTCATTCCATGACTCGGAAGCAAAGCGGTTCAAAAGACTCTCAAGTCCTAGCTTAGACTCCGAGTATAGGCCATCGCCACCGAACGTTCCATGATTTGGCGACAACGGGACTAAGACTTGAGTTGGACGGAAACAAATACTTCGTTCAGTCTTTTGTTGTACAACAAACCCGATTAGGCGGAGAACGTTGGTGAGCATCAAACGATGCGCCAACTCTGACTTTGGACCCAATTGATCGATCTCGGCCCCATCTTCACTAATGGCTGCGAAAGGAATAATAACATCTATTGTCCGATCAAGGCCATTCTCGCCATAAATGTATTTAATAAGATCCTCACAGTCCCGGGTGCTTGCTTGGTTGAAGGGCAGGACAAAAAGCTCAGAGTTGCGTGCTCCAAACTCACGGTATATCGTTTGATAGAATTCTTGAGCACTTGAAGCTGTGCGACTTGTCGTAACTATAACTGTCGCTCCACCCATAAGTAGCATTTTAATGAGCTCTGCTCCAATTGATCCAGATCCCGCTCCGGTGACAAGAACAACCTTGTTGCTGAATGAGAGACCAACCTTTTGAGCCCTGGAGACATTTTCAAAAAAGCTAAAAGTTAGGTCATTGTTATTGCGCCACTGACCTCCCACCTGCGTTTTCAGCGCAACACGCTCCCCCTCTCGAAGAATTTGTTCGTATGAGGCAATTGATCCGGACAGCAGACGTTTCGTCTCTGTGTAACTCGTCGAACCATCCTGTTGGACTGTCGTTTGTGGTGCTGAAGTTGCTAACGAGAAGAGCGCACGTGGAGGCTGTGAGACGTTCATACGAATCATATCCGCGAGAAAATTTCCTATGATTGCAAAAGGAGTTTGACCCTCGGTAAATGCGGAGAAAGAGACCATTTTAGCCACCAGGTCAAGTGCCTGCTGACTAGATCTACTTATAATCTGTTGTAAGCGGGGAGACTCCAACCAGCTAGAGGACGACGAAGATAGTAAGGTTTCTTGGAATGCCACATCGTAGTAGAGACTACATAAGTTGATTCGGGCTTGGTTCCACCAAAAGTTGAAGTGTCTCTGGGTATGTATATTAAAACGTGGCTTGATAGCCGCTTCGAAGTCTGCACCATATTCGGACATCCATAGCTCGAGTCTGTCCAACTGGATTTCTTGTAAACTTTCTAACTCTGTCAGCCTTGACTGGTTCCTGTTACTGAGCCCAAGGTATCGTTCCAATGCTATGTGTTGTTGCTGTGCAAGAAGCTGTTGGCCTTGCACAATCTTCTCTAACTTATCTGGATCGACTGTAGCAACTACGACTTGTTGTGTAGAGGCTTCTACAGAAGCCTTGAGAAAAGTTAAGCCACAGTACTCCGCGTACTTGGTCACAGCAGCATCAACCATGGATTTTGCTCCAGTAACGGAAGATATGCGACTTGATGAGTCGGCAACCATCTGCGTCATTGCAAAAACAATGACAGAGGTTTGCCGTGAGGTCCCTAACCCCCAGGTATGCTCTAGATATTGACGCATGGTATTCTGATTGAAACTGGGAGGTAATACGGATGAGATCCACCTGCCGATGACCTCGGAAAACGAGGGGCTTAACTGGCCAGAATTGCGTGACTCCAGGGCGTCCGCAAGTCCGTCTAGGGGCATGTCCTCGGCCCCATCAGGTACATGGCCAAATTGGTCGGTGATATCACCTATGAGTTCATTCTGCAGCGTAGATTTACCTGTCTCCTTGTCAGATAGCGGAACGTATGACCCTGAGGCCCTGAACAGCTGTGCTTACCAGATGAAAGGTCCTTGAGTGATTGCCTTGGGGAGATCTTGTCAATCGACTTCCTTAATTTGAAGGCAACCAAGCCCAATAATATTAACAATGCTGGGATTGGTACATCTGCAACACTGGAAGCTGCAATAGCAACAGTTTGAAGGCGAGCCTCTAAATGATGCATACTCTCCATAATGGGATTGAGGACGTTTGAGGCAGAAATTTGCGTTATTTCTTCGGGAGACACATCTTCTGCCGCTACTCTCGTGTAATGGTAACGAACCTGCGGTATATCTTGCACACTAGAGACAAAACTTCGTTGCAGCCCTAGGAGGAAGTCTAAAGTTTGAAACTTCGATTTCTGTGTCTTCTTGGCCATATTGGTAAGGACTGCTGCGGGGCCAAGCTCAATGAAGCGAGCAATCTGATTATCTTTAGAAAAAAGAACATCCTGAGTATCGATCCTAGCGAGGATATTAGTAACTCGGCATTTTCTAGGACCCTTTTTTAACCCACCATTTCACGGGAAATGCGAATTGGTGCCTACATACTGTTAGCAACATACCAATAAACTCAATAGAATTTAACGTACGCAAGCAACTCGATTAGAAGAGTATAGGCAATGTGCTGCCGCTCGCTATCGGTTTGCCCGGCCATCGACGGCATTGGAGAATGGGAGGATATGATGAAGGGAAGTCAAAATAAATTCGACATTTAGATATTCCGAATAGCGCGATAATATTATAGATACAAGTATTGTAATTTAGGAATGATAAGGAGGAATAATAAGGAGGAAGGGAAATGAAATTAATGCTATTCCCGACCTTCGGTGAGCGAGATTGTTATGTGGAGGTGGGGGCCGACATACTGTAATCCAACGGAGCCCATGCATAGTCTGACTCTAGCCGTGCACAAAGTCGACTTCTTGCTTGTTTTTCTCAGTCAATTGTTGATCAAAATTGTATTCTACAACGTACCAATTCCAGATGGAGCCGCATACGCCCAATCTTCCACGATGGGAATTCGATATTCTTGACGAAGCTCAACGGGCAGTGCTCTCATCATATCTAGGCGCCTTTCGAGCTACCATTCCTGCGTCCGATCTCACCATCGCCTCTATTGAGCAGTATTCGTTACCACTTACACAATCCACTGCTTTCCTCAACTACCTGGATCAGATCAACGTTTCTGAAGGAGTCATCTCGAGCGCGGAGCATTCATTTAGTCGGAGCTTTTTATCAAATAGCACAGATATCTACAGCCTTGCAACAAAACTTGACGTGCCATACCGCGAGCAACTTATCCATGCCTACTTTCGCATCTCCCAGGGTGATATTCAAGAAAAGAAAAGGTCTGCGCTGTTGGATTCAGCCGAAAGGGGACACGCCTCCATCCTAGCTGTGTTCGGTGGCCAAGGAACCCATAACCCGACATGCTTGGAAGACTTGCGGATGGTGTACCAAACTTATGAACCAATACTGGAGAAACTTATAAGAACAGCTGCCCAAATTCTAAAGAAGGTTGCTGAGACTCAAGATGTGGCCCACGACTTCGTTACTCACGGGTTTGACCTCGTACGGTGGCTTGAACAAGCAGAAACGGCTCCGAACCCAGCCTCTCTCGCAACAGCACCACTCAGCTTCCCCATCAATTGCTTGCTAAGTCTCGCGCACTACTGTGTAGCCTGTTCTTTTTTGGGACTGCATCCGGGTCAAATGCGGAATTATTTGGCCGGAACAACTGGGCACTCTCAGGGCATTGTCGTTGCAACCGTCGTTGCAGGATCGGACAGTTGGGATACATTCTTCAAGGCAGTTGAGGATGCCATGGAGTTGTTATTTTGGCTTGGTTGGGAGAGTCATCGTGGAAGTCCCAGCTCCCGATGGCTAAACACATCTCCCTGCCATAAAGACAAGCATCTAGAATTCGTGACCTCTATGCTCAGCGTACGCGGCATGAACAAGGGCCAAGTTCAACTTATATTGGACGAGTGTAATCTACTTTTGAGCCAGAGCGACAAGGCATACCTAGCGCTCATTAACTCTGAGAACGCAATAGTCATTGCCGGTCCAATGAAGACGCTGCACGGAGTAAGAAGTATTATAGAAGAGCGCAGTGCTCCGGAAGGCTTGGACCAGACCAGAAGCCCATTTCCATATCGACTTCCAGTCGTTGACTGTATGTTTTTGCCAATATCGGCAGCATTCCATTCGTCTCACTTGGAAGAGCCATACCACCATGTCCTCAAGCGTATCGGAACCGACTTATTCGATTACCTCCACCTCGCTATCCCGGTATACCACACATGGACAGGAGAAGATATTCGCTTAAATCCTCGCCAAGATACTGTATCCATTCTTGTGAAAGCAATCATGTGCGACCCAGTCGATTGGCCCACGGCTTGCATTCAGCAGTCTATCACTCATATTCTAGACTTTGGACCAGGGAGAACAAGTATGCTAGTGTACGATCAGGTAAACGGATCGGGTCTTCGCATCATCATTGCATCCGAATTGATTGCCTCGTCGGAAAGCATGGGTGGTAAACACGAGCTATTCTCCAAGGAGCAACTTGTTACGCCTCCTAATTGGGCAAAGCTCTTCGGCCCAAAAATCCTTAAAAATAATGATAATGGAATTACTTTAAGCACCCCAATGACTGAGGTACTTGGATGTCCTCCGATAATGGTGGCTGGAATGGTACCAACAACTGTAGCACCTGAGTTCGTCTCTAGTGTCATGAATGCTGGGTATCATGTTGAGCTCGCTTGTGGCGGATATTCGCGAGCCGAGGATCTCGAGCTAGCCATCAGACAGCTTACTGCATCAGTACCAACAGCTCGTGGAATCACTTGTAACTTAATATATGCCGATCCGAGAGCTATCGCGTGGCAAATCCCTCTTCTTCGTCGGCTTCGAACCGAAGGCTTCCTCATTGATGGGCTCACAATTGGCGCCGGTGTTCCCAGCCCCGACATTGCTGATGAATACATCAAGACAATGAAGTTAAAGCACATCTCTTTCAAACCGTCATCTATACAGTCGATATTGCAAGTCCTTGAAATTGCAAAAATGAATCCTTCCTTCCCGATCATGCTACAATGGACAGGCGGTCGAGCAGGTGGCCATCACTCTTACGACGATATTCATAGGCCTATCCTCGAGACTTATGGGTCTATTAGAAGGCATAACAACATCATAGTTATTATAGGAAGTGGCTTTGGAGATGCCCAGGGAATTTTGCCGTATCTTACAGGCGAGTGGGCAGAACAATTTGGGTATGCCCGAATGCCCTTTGATGGGGTACTACTCGGTAGTCGCATGATGGTTGCCAAAGAAGCACGCACATCACTCCCTGTAAAAGAATTGATAGTTGAGACGCCGGGTACTACTGATGCAGAATGGCACAAAACGTATGGTGGAGCTGCTGGGGGTGTGATCACGGTGAAGTCAGAGATGGGCGAGCCCATTCACAAAATCGCGAACCGAGCTGTCATGCTTTGGAGCGACCTGGACACAACAATATTCAACATCAAGGATGCCAAGAAACAACAACGGCTGTTGAAAGAGCGCCGTATTGAGATTATCTCTCGATTGAACCGGGATTATGCTAAACCATGGTTCGCAATGAACGCCTTGGGAAATCCTGTCGACATTGGGGACATGACTTACGCTGAATGCATGATGCAAATCGTTGCCCTAATGTATATGCAACATCACCGGCAGTGGATTCACAATTCCTATCAAAAATTCTTCTTTGACTTTGTGAGCCGAGTTCAAGAGCGGTTCGACACAGCCGACAGGTTCCGCCTAGACGAATCATTAAACCCATCCGCACTGCTAGAGGATTTCTTTAATTTATACCCTGTCATCACTACTGAAATTCTTTATCCAGAGGATGCGGCCTTCTTCCTTGCGCTGTGCAAGAGACGAGGTCAAAAGCCTGTCAACTTCATTCCAGCACTGGACGAGAACTTTCAGACTTGGTTTAAGAAGGACTCTTTGTGGCAAATGGAGCGATTGGAAGCTGTCATCGACCAAGATCCCCAGCGAGTTTGCATCATACATGGTCCTGTGGCGGCTAAATACTCTACGGTTGCAAACGAGTCCGTTGAGGATATCCTGAACAAGATTCATGGCGACTTGGCCGACTCATTGAAATCCATGATCCCAATTACCACATCTGGCGTCAGCCGATATATACACGATACGCAAATTCAACTTTCGCCATTTGAGATGGACTTTGTCGACGTAGTAGTGGGTCGCAATGATGAGTTGAGCATCCAAGTGGTCTGTCGATTTAAACAACCAATGACTACAAGCAAGACTCATTTGTTTATGCAAAAGCTTGGTATTGGAGCAGGCCACTGGCTACGCGCTTGCTTGACCCATGAAAATGTGTTCGCTGGCCGTAACCAGGGACCTAATGCAGTCAGTGCAGCCTTCGTTCCCCGTGGTGGTGATACAATGACAATCGACTACCAGCACTCCAAAAGGGAGGTTCTGAGCATGGCGCTCTTCTGCAATATGTCAGGTGAAATGCACTCCCATCCTGTGTTTTCACTTGAATCTAGCGACGGCAAGGTGATCAGCTTCAAACTTGATAGTCCTACCCACCCGACATATCATCTATCACGAATTGGCCTTGACCTCACGTTCCAGTATGATTCTAACCGACGTATTCTATATGACATTACGCAGGATAGAGAGATAAACATTGCTAAACTTTACGCTTCCTGCTGGTCTATTGACTTCGACGATTGCGCAGGAAACACAGTGGGATCAGAAATTTATGCACCGCCTATGGTTCTTTCTCATCAACTCGTCAACGACTTTGTATCTTTGATTTCGAGGGCTAAGGGCGACTACTCTGGCTCGTACGGCGTCCACAAATATGCCCCTCTCGATCTCGGAATAATCATAGCTTGGAAGGCACTGTCAAGTTCTCTTTTGACCAAGGACCTAGGTGGTGATCTCTCGCGATTGTTGCATCGTTCCAATTCATTCGAAATAATGGCCGGCATGGAACCGCTGAAAATTGGCGATAGTCTGGAAACGACTTCCTGCATCACAGCGCTAACAGCTAAGCCCAATGGAAAACTGGTTGAAGTCACTGCAGTAATCCATAGGCATAGAGAAGCTGTGATGAAGATCACTTCTGAGTTCTTCATACAGGGACAATTCTACCACCCTGACAAGAGTTTCCGCACCTTTGAGAGCCCGGATATGGTTTTATTACTTGACTCCCCCAAACTCGTAGCCCTGCTTCTAAGTAGATGCTGGTTTAAGCGAAACCCAGACTGTCCTAATCTTCTTGGTATAACTCTACTTTTCAAGATCTACAGCAAGAGAACATACAATCAGTCGAATGATCTTTTTGAATTAAACACTACTGGAACAGTCTCTCAACTTTCGCAGACAGGATCAACGTCTGTGATCGGGCACGTCTCTTTCTCTCATAAGTCATGCTCTGGGGATCCAGTGATGGATTTCATGGAGCGTCACGGCTCACCAATGCGCCAGATGCAGCCGCTAGAACTGCCTGGGTGGCACGATAACGAACCTTGGCTTCTCCACGTTCGCGATTTCAGCCAACAATATTCAGATATTTCAACTGACCATAATCCAATCCATGTCAACCATATCTTTGCTGGCTTCGCAGGCTTGTTGGAACCGATTGTGCATGGAATGTATACATCTGCTATTGTTCGAACCGCAATTGAGGAACACCTAGCCGGTATGGACTATTCAAGGTTTCGCCGCTGGTACACGTCCTTCGAGGATATTGTTCGTGGTGGTGATATCCTCCGGATAGTCATTGAGCACAAAGCCATGAATGCAGGTAACATGGTCCTAGAGATCGAAGTTTGGAATAACGACACGAACTCAAAGGTGCTACATGCGGAAGCAGAAATCGGACAGGCACCGACAGCCTACCTCTTCTGTGGCCAAGGTAGTCAAGAAATAGGAATGGGTATGACGCTTTACACCTCTGACAAGGCTGCAAAGTCCGCGTGGGACATGGGAAATAGCCACCTATATAATCTCTATGGTAAGCTTCTAAGAATTAACTAAAGAGTTAAACTAATGTGCTGATAAGGGTTTTCACTCCTCGATATTGTACGGAAAAACCCCAAGAGACTTGTGATCCATTTTGGCACAGCAAAGGGTCGTCAGATAAGGGAAAACTATCTTGCTCTCACTCGTACAAAAGTAGTCGACGGAAAGACAATTCCGGTGCCAGTTATCGAAGGTTTGAGCTCTAAGTCCAACTCAATTGTATTCGAGGACCCTAGTGGACTGTTGTTCTCTACCCAATTTGCTCAGCCAGCGATCAGCTTGTTGAATATAGCAGAGATTTCATCACTTAAATCTCGTGGTCTTGTCCAGAAAGATGCCCTATTCGCGGGACACTCGCTTGGAGAGTATAGTGCTTTGCTTGCATGTGGTGGCTTCACCACATTAGAGAACCTACTCAGCCTGACTTTCTACCGCGGTTTGGTGATGCAGAATCAGATGGACCGCGATTCTGCAGGAAGGACAAATTTCTCCATGGTAGCTGTTGACCCTTCAAGAATTCGCAAAGGTAGATTCTCCACTCTAACATATACACTCCTTAACTGATCTTGCTACGTAGATTTTGATGAGGAGAGTTTGAAAAGGATTGTTGGAGCTATAGACTCAGCGACAGGGTTGCTGTTGGAGGTAGTCAACTATAATGTTGCAGGTCAGCAATACGTTTGCGCAGGTCATGTTAGTACCCCAGGAGCACCACGACTACTGTCATAATTATCAGACTAATGAGATTTCTAGCTGCGAGCTCTTTGGATGTTGGGAAAAGTATGCGATCAGCTCGCATTAACTAAACAGGTGCAACCAGCCGTTCTTGAAGATGTCCAGCGCATCATCAACATCCATTTGCCTGCCTCCAACAAACTTTCCAGCCCCATTGAGCTCCGACGTGGAAAAGCAACTGTCCCTCTACCTGGCATCACAGTACCTTTTCACTCAAGCTATCTACGTGACGGTGTCGAGACGTACCGAACATATCTCAAAAGTATGATTCACAGGGAGGATATTCTTGTAGATCGCCTCGTGGACAAGTTCATACCCAATCTCACTGGGGAGCCGTTTTCTATCAGTAAATCCTATGTTCAAAAAGTCGCTCAGGCGACAGACAGCAAGATATTGCATGAGTTGGTGAAAGGATGGGCTGAGTAGGCATGGAAAATAGTAGGATCCAGTAGATACTTTTATTGTCTTTTAAATGCAATTCCACTATGTTATCCCTCGTTTGAATGAACTCTTCATCTCCCTCAGAATACTAGCTGACTTGAAACACGGGCCTTAACATCCATTCCATGTGTCCAATCTTCTAATATTTGTTTTTTTATTTTCGTCCTGGTTTTCTAGAGCCCCGGCTTCTTTTTCACAAAACTATTGTGCATGCTGAGTTGATTCTTAGTATATTCTATTCTTATAACTATTGACATACTTGTGAATAAAATGTAGACCATGTGATTTTGGGATGTTTCGTTTCGATCTGTGCCTCAAATCAGCCAGTTTCCTTTTCATCGATAGAGAGACCTTCTCGTCAAAACACCGAACTAGCCCAAACTTTGTCTTCGCATAGCGATGGCGATAGTGACCATCATCTTGTCTGACATAGACATTCTCCATTGTGCTGACACTGGTACATGGCATTTATTGCCCGGAAATTGTGCGTATGTCACGCTTTCCGGCTCCGGAGAGCGAGAAAATGGCGTGTCTGACTCCCCTGGCCCTTGGCTATCAGACCGACATCCTGGCTAACCCTTTCTAACAATCTTGAATCGGACACGTAGTTTAGTTAAAGCTTTACCGGTTCTATCTTGTCGGCGATCCTTACATCTCTGGCCACTGCCCTCCAAAGCAGAAGACACACTCATTTTCCTCAGACAGCAGAGCAGTTAACTGGTAGCCACGATGAAACCTGCAACTCATGTCTTCCTATTTGGTGACCAGACATATGACTTCTCTCCAGACCTCCGTAGGCTCCTAAGCTGTAGGAGCAAGCCGATACTAAACGCCTTTCTCGAGCAGTCTCACTATGTCATCCGTGCTCAGATGAATCTGTGGCTCTCACCGGATGAGGCACAAGCAGCACGTAGTTCCAGTCTCGGGCATCTTCTGCAAAAGTATTCAGAAGGGACCTTAAGTCCGGCATTCCAAGTTGCTCTTCATTCTTTGACGCAACTGGGCCTATTCATCAGGTATGCTGTTCTTTGTTGCATTGATAGACGGAGCTAACACGTTCCAGTTATTACGAGGAGCCTGGAGAGACGTTTCCAACGCAAGGATCATCATATCTCATTGGTCTTTGTACTGGTTCTCTTGCCGCAGCCGCAATCGCTTCCTCAAGCTCTCTTTCAGAATTGCTTCCCGCTGCTGTTCATACAGTGCAGGTTGCATTGCGCCTCGGCCTCCTAGCTGTGGACATGAGAGATCGCATTGAGAGGCCAGAGAAAGGAGAGGCTCAAGAATGGTCGGCACTTTTCTTTGGACTAGATGAAGATCAAGCCCAAGCTAAGCTTGAACACTTCAGCAAAACTAAGGTACATTTTCCGCTCTCTTGATCGCTATTGTGCTGATAGATCAAGGGTTTACCCAAAATATCCCACCCGTTTATTGGAGCTTACTCAGGGAAAGCTGTGACTATTAGCGCACCTCCATCAGTGTTACGACAGCTCCCGGAGGATGCTGCCTTTGCAAACTACAAAAGCAAGCGAATCCCAATTTTTCTTCCTTCTCACGCCCCTCATATATTTTCTGAGCAAGATGTCGACACAATTTTAAGTATAACCTCAATTCCTCGTTGGACAGGATTCAATGCCAAGCTGCCTGTAATATCCGGTGCAAGCGGAGTTTTGGTCTGGGGAGGTGGATTCATTTCCCTTCTCAGGCAGGCTCTCCGCGATTGTCTAAGAGAACCCATTCGATGGGATAAGGTTCTTAGCAACTTTGGTTCTCTCATGAGTTCCAGCGGTACCAATGCAATTGCGATTACTCCGGTGGCTACCAATCTTGAACAAAGCCTGTCCGCAAGCCTGAAGGGCTTGACAAATGTTAGCATTGAACCACTAGATATTATTCAAGAGGGTCAGTTCCAATCGATTCCACCAGCCAAGGCTAAACTTGCTATTGTGGGCATGTCGGGACGATTCCCAGAGTCACCAAACCCGCAGGCATTCTGGGACCTCCTTTATGAGGGCCTAGATGTCTGCAAGGAGGTACCGGCTCAAAGATGGGATTGGAAGACTCATGTTACTGCGGATGGCAAGGGTCACAACCTCGGTGGAAGTAAATGGGGATGTTGGCTTGATTTCGCCGACCAATTCGATCCTCGCTTTTTCAGTATCTCACCCAAGGAAGCGCCTCAGATGGATCCAGCGCAGAGAATGGCGCTTTTAACTACATACGAGGCTTTAGAGCAGTCCGGGTTCGTCTCCAATACAACACCCTCAAGCCAGAATGACCGTGTTGGTGTCTTCCATGGCGTTACTAGTAATGATTATCTGGAGTGTAATAGTGGGCAGTATATCGACACATATTTCATTACTGGTGGTAATCGCGCATTTATCCCAGGCCGTATCAACTTCTGTTTTGAATTCTCCGGGCCTAGCTACACAAATGACACTGCGTGTTCATCTAGCTTAGCTGCTATCCATCTAGCCTGTAACTCACTTTGGCGGGGCGATTGTGATACTGCAGTTGCAGGTGGTACGAACATGTGCAACAACCCAGACGGTCATACAGGCCTAGACAAGGGCTTCTTCTTGTCTAGGACAGGAAATTGTAAGGCATTCGATGACAAAGCAGATGGATACTGCCGTGGAGAGGCGGTCGCAACAGTTATCATCAAGCGTTTGGATGACGCCTTGAACGAGAATGACCCGATCCTAGCAGTTATATTAGATGCGAAGACAAACCATTCGGCACTTGCAGACTCAATGACTCGGCCTCACGCAGGTGCTCAGATGGATAACATGAAAGCAGTTCTGGCTACTGCTAACGTCAATCCCACGGAAGTTAGCTACGTTGAAATGCATGGTACTGGAACCCAGGTCGGCGACGCTGTTGAAATGGAATCTGTTCTTGGCGTATTTGCCCCAAACGAATCAACGCGGATACCGCAGAACCCACTTTATGTCGGAACGGTTAAGGCAAATATTGGACATGGGGAAGGCGTATCTGGTATATCAAGCCTCGCTAAACTGATCCTAATGATGAAGAATGATACAATACCACCGCATTGTGGTATAAAGCCTGGGAGCAAGATCAACCATAACTATCCTGACCTAGGAGCCCGAAACGTCCATATTGCCTTCAAGCCAACTACGTGGACCCGCGGTGCCACTCCACGCAGAGCTCTTGTAAATAATTTCAGCGCTGCTGGTGGAAATACTGCTTTGCTACTGGAAGATGCACCAGTGAGGATTCCAATCGAAGACACGGATCCTCGGACTAGTCACATTATTGCAGTATCAGGACACGTTGCTGTCTCAGTAAAGAAGAACCTCCAGCGTCTCTTGGAGCATATCAAAAGCGAGCACTCGAAGGGCCTTTCACTCTCTCAGTTATCTTGGACTACAACCGCTCGACGCAAGCACCATGTCTTTCGTGTTGGCGTTACTGGATCTACCTTGGAAGAAATTGAAAACAAGCTTCAAGCAGCCATCGACAGAGGTGACGGAAGCACAAGGCCTAAGTCACAACCTAAAGTTCTGTTTGCCTTTACGGGGCAAGGTGCTCAGTATGTAGGAATGGGCAAGCAACTATTCGATGCTTTCCCCACCTTTAAGTCTGAGCTTGAGAATCTCAATCGCATTGTTCAAAATCTAGGATTCCCTTCGTTCCTTCATCTTATTACCACGGACTCAGGCAACATGGACGAATGCCTTCCAGTTATTGTACAACTTGCCACGACTTCAATCCAAATTGCGCTAGCAACCCTCATGAAATCTTTTGGAATATTTCCCAGTGCAGTCACTGGTCATAGCCTCGGCATGTACGCTGCGTTAAACGTCGCCGGTGTTCTCGCGGTTGTGGACACTTTGTTCCTCGTAGGTAAACGAGCAGAGTTGCTACAACAGTACTGCAAACGGGATAGTCACTCCATGCTAGCCATCAAGGCCTCGAAAAGCACCATTGATAGTTTGTTGGCCGGCAATAAATATGAGATGGCATGCATCAATGGTCTGGAAGATACGGTTATTAGTGCAGAGAATGAGCATATTGCAACTGCTCAAAGCATTCTTTCCCGACATCATATCAAGGCAGTGACCTTGAGGACTCCCTATGCATTTCACTCTGCACAAGTTGAACAAATATTGGAGCCATTTGCAAAAGTAGCGGCCGCTGTAAGATTTCAAAAGCCTACGGTGCCAGTGCTTTGCCCGTTAATCGGCTCGACGGTAGAGAGAGAAGGCGTCTTCAACCCTCAATACTTGCTTCGGCATTGCCGAGAGCCGGTTGACATGGTTGCAGCCCTTCAATCAGGAGTACGAGCAAACACTATCGATGACAAGACGTTCACTTTAGAGATTGGGCCACACCCAGTGGTCTGCGCAATGGTCAGGGCAACACTCGGTCCAGAGATGCGGACATTGCCCATACTTCAGCGTGGAGTTGATGTCTGGCCAAACATGACCTTCGCCCTCGAATCACTATACAATGCAGGCTTAAATCTGACCTGGAAAATCTACCACGCACCTTTCAAATCAGCACACACAGTCCTCGAGCTTCCTGCATATGCGTGGGACTTGAAGAGTTATTGGATTCCCTACGAGAATGACTGGTGTATTTACAAGCCCTTCGGACGAACCAGCAATGGTGATCCCAATGTTCCGATGAAAACGCTGGCTCCTTCTCCTGAACCAGTAACAGCTCAGGCCATGTCCAAACCAGCTACATCTTTTCGTCTGCCATCTGTTCCTCACCCAAGTACCAGCACAGTTCATAAGATGATTGAAATAAAGGTTGACAGTACATCAGCCACCCTAATCTGTGAGTGCGATTTAAGCCGTGCAGACATCCACAAACTTGCCTTGGGCCATGTTGTCAATGGTGTTCCATTCACGGTGCCTGCCTGGTTTGCAGATATGGCTCTGGTGCTCGGGAAGCATGCACTGCAACTTTTTGCTCCTAATCTTAAGGCGGTCATAGATATTGCAGATGTTGTTGGAGACAAAGTCTTAGTACCGCATGGTCGTGGACCCCAGCTTGTCCGGGTATCGTTTGTCACTCAATTCGAAGAAAATGCTCCAGGCACTCTACAAGAGGCAAAGATAGAATTCTACAGTGTGGGTGTAAGTTGAATCAAGAACTTCCAGGTGTAGTCATTAGGCTAATTTGTTGTTCGAGCAGGCGACGGGGAAGACCATTGCTCGGCATGGATATGGGACTGTACGTTTCACGGATGCTTCTCAATTTGAAGCACTCAACTCGAACCTCAATAAATACACGTCGAGGATCAAGAGACTACGCGACGGTGTTGAAGAAGGAAAGTTCGCCAGATACAATAAGAAGAGCGGATACAGGCTTATGAGTAGGGTTGCGGAGTTCGGCCCAGATTATAAACTCCTTGACGACTTGATCGTAGACGAAGAGAGCCTTGAAGCCACTTGCATTGTGAATTTCGGAGATGTGTCTCCTGGTGGTACATTTGCGGCTCACCCTGGATGTGTTGATGCTATCACACAAATCGGTGGTTTTACCGTCAATTCACTAGAGACGATAGATTTGGATGTGCAGTGTTTTATCAGCCATGGATGGAACGGATTTCAAATATACGAAGAACTGAAGAGAGACCGAAAGTATGAGCTCTACGTGCAAATGGTAGCTGATGGGCCTGATTTCTATCGTGGAGACACGCTTGTTCTTGATAATGGCAAACTCGTTGCATTTTTTAAAGAAGTCACTGTAGGTTCATCATCTCCTACAATATAGGTCATCTTGAAGCTAACTATTTAAAGGTCCACCGCATGCCCCGGAAGTTCCGCAGCGCTGTCACGCAGGCGTTCAGCGAAGGAGGCTCTCGATCATCTAGCAAGGTTGAGAAGCCCTCGCGGCCTTTGTCTAATAACCTAGATCCAGCCACTAATGGCCCCAGTCCGTCTCGGGAGCCTCTCAAGAAAGTCTCCTCGCAATTGACTCCGATGCCGCAGGGAAATAAGCTACCAATTGCTCCAAGA
Source organism: Coleophoma eucalyptorum (assembly GCA_026120035.1). Taxonomy (NCBI): domain Eukaryota; kingdom Fungi; phylum Ascomycota; class Leotiomycetes; order Helotiales; family Dermateaceae; genus Coleophoma; species Coleophoma eucalyptorum. The sequence goes on from JALRME010000005.1 coordinate 116,965, forward strand.
ACTGCACCAATTGCTGAAGCAGCTCAAAGTACTCTTGTGGAGAAAACTCATGATGCTGCCACTGAGATTATCAGCAAAGTACTGTCAATTGTCTCGGAAGAGAGCGGCGTTGCTCAATCCGAGTTGACGGATGATAGCAACTTTGCAGATATGGGGGTCGACTCTCTTTGCTCGATGGTCATTGGAAGTCGATTGCGCGAAGATCTTCACCTGAACCTTGAGGCCGATTTCTCTATCTTTGTTAGTTGTCCAACTGTGAAAGAGCTCAAGGCCTTCCTCATCAAACTCTGCGGAGGTCATGTGGAATCAACAGTTGAAAAGTTGCCAGCAGACACTGCTGTCGAGACGGTCCCGTTTGTTGCTGAGCCGCTCGTGAACGACTCTGCCCATACTACGGCGTTCGCGGTCCATGCTGATAAACCTTTGCCAGCACCAACAGTCAAGCATGAGATAACCTCACAATACACCCCCGACAGTCTTTTAGTGATAAGTGCTCTCGAGGTTATCGCTGAAGAAAGCGGGCTTGCAATGAGCGACCTAACTGATGAAAGCAACTTCGCTGATATTGGTGTAGACTCATTGTGTTCTATGGTAATTCAGAGCAGGTTTAGAGAGGAACTCAACCTTGATCTAGATGCAGATTTCTCCGTCTTCATCAACTGTCCTACTGTGCTAGATCTCAAGGCTTTCTTGGGGGCTGGAAATGCGGCTGACCAGTCAAATAGCAGCGCAAGTTCTGCAGAATGGGTAGACAGTTCGCCTGGCGATAGCAGCGACTGTGTGTTGGTTGAAAGACCTAGCCCTATCTGTCGACCAGCGACTTCCGTTGTCCTCCAAGGAATCCCGAAAATGGCCAGTAAGACAATTTTTCTCCTCCCTGACGGTAGCGGCTCGGCTTCTTCTTACGTCCAGATCCCGCGCCTTAAGGAAGATATCGGTGTCATCGGGATCAATTGTCCCTATGTTCGGGACCCAGAAAATATGAATTGTACTCCTGAGGCCATGATCGATAGCTTCTGTAATGAGATTCGACGCCGGCAACCTGTTGGGCCATATCATCTCGGCGGATGGTCAGCAGGTGGTCCCTTTGCCTTCGCCTGCGCAAGAGTGCTGACCATGGAGGGGGAGGTTGTTGATAGCCTCATAATCATCGATGCGCCAGTGCCCCAGAAGTTAGGGACGCTGCCAGCGGAATTCTACGAATACTGTGGCCGGCTCGGGCTGTTTGGAAGCGAGGCACCAGCCGACTACCTCATTCCTCATTTCTTGCGAACTATGGAGCAAATGCTGCCATACGTGGCACTTCCACTTAAGGCAGCTAAGATGCCCAGGGTTGGTCTGATCTGGGCCGAGGAGACGGTCATGGATGGACCGAATGCGCCAAAAATCGTAGCTGAGGAACACTTCTTGCTACGCAAACGTGTCGATTTCGGAACCGATGGCTGGGAAAAGCTTCTTCCTGGTGCTGAATTTGCAGTGAAGACCGCATGTGGCGCTAATCACTTTACAATGATGGTAAGTTTCGCTGCCACAAGTCGTGTTGGCTGAGACTGATATTTTCGATAGCAAAAGCAACACACCGGCCTAGTTCAAGAACTGATTGATCAAGTCATGAATGGTCCTTTGCCAAGCGAGCACAGATAAGAACGAGACTAAAGGTCTATGCCGACGAAACCATGAACCGCCTAATTCATGAATAAATGCTCGCATTCATAAATGCCACCGAATTGGTGAATTCGTTGAGGCACATGTTACCCCAGTTGAATTCAATTAGAATCTGGCTATCTATTGAGTGGCTTAAGTTAGTTATATAAAGCAAGAATCAAGTCAAATCAAAGAAATCAAATCAAGTCAAAGTATTAGATCCTTCCCTTTATAGTAATAATTACGATAGCGAGAGCTACTCACCGCCTCCAAATTCGAAGGCGGTATGTATTAGTGAACTAAGACCAAAATTGTCCCCAATACCTTTGTAAGCCCTGCTTTAACCGTAACGACTGTTGCGCTATTGACTCTGACGAAGCAGAGGAAAAGCAGGCCTAATCCCTTACAACACCTCAAATTTACTAAACCCGAGAGATACTTGAGGCGTAGAATGCTGAATGAGTGCGTTGTGATAAAATAATAAGTGTCACAGAAGACGGAACTGGATGTGAGTTGCTGAAATCTTTGCCGTCTTCGGGGAGATAAATGTTGAACCAGTGCTGAGACGAGTCCCGGAAAATCGACAATCGAAACAGAATCCAACCCCAGAAGCTTCTTGAAAAGTACAAGAAATGAGAAGGCGATCAGGTGACTGGGGTAGAGAACTCCTCGAATTTCAGATTGGCTACACTACCGAGCAATGAGTAGCTTATGGTACCTTTTCACTCAAGACAAAGCGTGATATAAGTGTACACAGAAAAGACGTCAGGCGTGGGTCACAAGAGACAACTGGAGAGGATATGTAAGTTGAACCAAAAAATTTAAACATTAATTTAAAGAAAGTCTAGTACTAAAAGAATGTTCTCTTGCCACCATGCAATGCAACTCCACCCGTCTATGTATATAACCTTTTTGATAACATCTCCTCACTCGCGCGCACTTTAAGAGAGGCAGAAACTCCATGAAGTCTCAACGTCGAAGTAAGATCCTCCCAACCAACCTGGGACGTAGGTGGCAACACTGAGGTCATACTGTTGGGCGAAGAGGGAGCAGTAAGTTCCAAGGGGCTTGCCATCCTGCTTGAGCATGTAAGCGTTGAAGAAGTTGCAGTGGTTGTTGGCATATCCACGACCAGTACCAGCACCGTTCTTGATGTTCTGGGCCTGAGCGAAGGAAGCGCAGACTTGAGGGTTGAATGGACCAGGGAAGAAGTGGGTGCCGATGCAGGTGCTTGGGTGGGAGTGGGCACCGCCGCAGTGTTGGGGGTTGGTCCAGCCGGAAGGAGTGGCTGGGGTGGTGGTGTTAGCCTTGGTGTAACCGTTGGAGCCAGTGATGACAACATCGAAAGACTCGCGCCATTGACCAGCGTTGGTAGCAGTGGTACCATCGATAACAGAGCCCCAAAGAGTGCACTTGTAGTTGGTGATGGAGGCGGGGTTAGGGCAGCAGTAGGTGGAAGATGGGTTGAGAGATGGATCACGCTCAATGTAGATGTTGAAGCTGGTGCAAGAGGTGGTGTTGTCACAGGCGGAGGCACAGGTGGCAACATCGTAAGAGGTCAAGGTTTGAAGACCAAGGTAGGTGGCGGCAGAGGTGGAGGCATTGTAGTCCTGGAAGGTAAGAGCGTATCCAGAAGGAGTCTTAGCGTTCAAGGAAGCACTCTTGAAAGCAGCATTGGCAAGGAATGCCTCAGGGGTATCTGGGGTGACAGCTGGTCCATTTCCTACAAAGAATTAGCGAGGTTCAATTGCAAAAGAGATTCCAAGAGCTTACCGTCTGGCTGAGTTGCGCAGGGATCCTCGGGGTTAACAAATCCGCAGTACGTGCCGACCTCATAAGGAGTTGGGCAAGCCAAATCTTGAGTGAAGGTGTTGGTGTTGGTCCATGTGTTGGTGCAGGTAGTTGGGATTCCGGTTGGAGTAGGAAGGGCGGTGACGTGGGAAGTAATGATGGCAACGACCGAAGAAGTCAACGAAGCTACGGGAGCGGTTGTCTTGGCGGTTGTCTTGGCTGAGCTGGTGGAGGTGGTTGTGCAGCTGGTGGAGGTGGCCTTGCTGGAGCCAGATGAAGAAGATGGGCAGAACAAGCCGAACCACTGGCAAAGAATGTTGGAGACAACGCCCACGGTGCGAGCCTCAATGACTGCACGCTTTGCATTGGCGGCTTGGGAAGCCGTGGCACTGGCAGTAGCAACTCCAGTGACGGCGGCAGAACCACTGGCAGCGGCAGAGTAGGTAACAGTGTCTGCAGTTGCAGAGATGGCCGGACCAGAAGCAGTCACGGATGGAGCAGCGCTGACGGCAGCAAGGTCAAGAGACTGACCAGCGACCATGGTGGCCATGGCCACAACGGCGAAAGAATAACGCATTCTGAAAGAGTGAAAGTAGTCGAGAGTGAATGAGTCAAGGATTAAACCGGTAAAAGAATGATTGCACCGAAAGGTAAATGAAAGTGAGCTGAGATGCTTGATGAGATGATCGGGACAGAGCCGGACCAGCGCTGGTCTTATATACATGATGGATGCCTATGAAATGCAGGTCTCCTGAACCCCATCCACCACCGCGGCAGTTCCTGGATAGTGGCGCATTGAGTCCCATCTTCATTTTCCAAAAGAGTTGACGGCCTGGGAGCGACAGCGAGTCGGGAAGCAATAGCTTGCAGCTATTGGGCTGAGCTAGGAGCGAGGACTAGTGCTTAGCGAGGGGTTTGGAAGGGTTCGACACTGCACCAAGGACACTGGACGCTGGACACCCGACTTAGCTCGACTACGTCCAATAATGCAACTCCCCTGTTCTGTCCGAGGTGCGCTATGGGAGAAGCAGCCACTGCCCGCTAACCCTGCCGACATGATATCACTCTCGGCCCCAACCGACTTGGCTTTGTTGTGTCAGCTCACTACGCTCCATCGAGCCTCCAGTTCAGCTGCTTAACCCATCATACGAGGGCACGTTTCGATAGCTCCCAGCATCTCGGACCCCGAGAGCCCTTTAGACATATGCCTTCTTAACCGATCGTCCACAGCAAGCATGGCTCTCTGCCTCTGTGAGCATACCGTATAGTATCATTGGAGCAAGCGAGAATGATCGCCCATTACCCGGTGAGAACCAGGAGTCGGATTGCTACCTACCTCTCTGCGCCCCGGATCCCCGTCAGTATTATCAATATTCTTAACGCTCAAGCTTAAGGGTGCCCAATTCACGATGAACTGTGGGTACACCAATCGAATAGGACTGTCGATCCCCATGTCCTAGGAGTTCATTAATGATCCGACCATTAGATCTCGCTCGTATTGCGGTTCTTCCTCCTGGAGAGGACGGCACAGGGGAAATCTTTGCAAACCGATAGATAACCCGATTACCATGAAAAGTGTTCTGCCCCGTCGTTGCTATTGTACGCCGCGGGCGCTTGCTAACGCTTTCTCGCTAAGAGTCCGAGCCAAACCAGCCATTTACGCTGGTTGCTAACCACACGTAGCCATTGGGCTTGACCAGACATCTCAACTGGGCTAGATTCCAGCCGTGCACTAACCTCAGTTGAGGCTCAATGACCATTAGGGAACCGATGCAGAAATACAGGTACCGGCAACTCGGAAATAAACACCCTTCGAGGTGTGTCCGAGCCAATTTACCGGCCGGCGATGCACGTTGATTGATGTGCTAAGTTGCTTTAGTTCGACCTATGTTGGAAGAGACGCTAACTGGATTGAACTTTATTTCCCCTTTCTCGTTGCTCGCTGCTCGGTATGGTCGATATAGGGGTTTGGATTCAATTATGCTTGATAATAACCATCTTCTTCAGGCTTGGCCTAGATGCAAGAGTCGACATGCTTCTCCGCGGTTGGCATTATTTTGGCGAGCGAAATCCCTAAGGCTTGCGATACAATCAATACACGAGCAAACACGGGAGCAGCTGGACCTGCACCATGTTGCGGCCGCCTCCTTGCATCCTAAGTGGCTTGACAACCACGACAGAAAACATCGCATGATGGTATTCCCGTTGCTCTGCGTCAATACGCCAGCGAAGAACGAACAGACGATGCTCAGCTTGGACGGTTCGCTGCAGAGCAGAAGTCAAGTCAGTTCCCTTGCCAGAATCTTTTCTTAGAAGTCGATGCCACGCTAGAGCCCCCCTGAGCCGCTGTACCTGGAGCTAAGGCGTCGCTTTCGGCGCCTATCAAGGGGCAGCAGTTTACCGTGCGTACCCAGGGGAGTAAACACCAGACGACCGTGGATGACTTAGCACCCTATAGATCCAGATGGACAAATGCTCGGCAGATCTAAAAAAGATTCAATAATTTTACCTGGGCTGAAGCATAGAATCTGGTAAACAATCCACAAACCCTTCCACTGGCACTTGGCAATTTAGCGGGGAAGCGCAACAGGCTCTCGTAGAATAGGAGAATTCCAATAGAAAATCATGGGGGAGAGAGAGAGAGGAGAGGGGCGCCGAGCAGGGGAATCTCGAGGATCTCCCGTGGCCCAGGCCTGATGCACCCTCGCGGAGAAAAAAAGCTATTGCCGAGATGCAGGAACATGCATGCTTCCCCCTCCTCGTATTGATCCCACTTTGAGTCCTTTCGTTCCTCTCTCCCGCGCAACAACCTACAGAGTTCTCGAGCCTCTAGACCCATAGCTGAAGCTTTGTGGGGAAAACAAGCACATCACATCATCGAGAAGCAAAAAAAGGTACCGCACAATGTGACCGACTGCATACACGAGCAAAGCCCTCAGGACTTTCGCCTGTCCAAAACGTCTGATCTCGGCGCTTCGGAGGAGGCAGCAGCCAGCTGCCAGCATTGCTATGACAAAGAGCAACAGAGGATCATGCCATAGCAAACAAATAAATAAATAAAAAAAGAAACGAATGCTCAAATCGGTCCTGCGATTCTGCGTCGAGCGTGCATACACGGGGGAGGGTGGCTGGTATTGAAAGTTTGTTTTTAAGGTTCAATCTTTCCATGTGTGGAGTGCATATGTTGGTTTTATGCCTTGTGAGAGCAGGCCAGTCAAGATCCTTGAACGAACGCGCTAAATCGACGACAATGGTCGTCTCTTGCGTTCAGTGGGCGGTGCCCTGTTATGTAATAGAAGCACCTCCAGCGTCAAATTCTCCGTCTGGATTCGCTGGAAAGGAATAGTTGGTGATCAAGTGTTCCGTCAGAAACTCTCTGAGAAGTTGTGGTTCTGGTGGTTCGATATGCATCTCTCCCATAGTGAATCTGTTCCATCAGGTCCTCGGAAAGTAGGTTTGGTCCACAAGGGGCTGTCAAGGCTAGTCTTGAATTCTGCTGGCTAAATAGGGTGTGTTTTAATTGTTGCTCTAGATATTTCAATTCCGTAGTAATTGATTAAATATCCTCTACGCATTCGTAATAATATTTAGATCAGATGAAGAAGGTCACTTAATCGAATTAATATAGCATTCGACATGGGGTATATTGCAGAGTTCTCTATTATTCTTTGTATCCTAGTCCTTAATTAAGAACATCTATCTCTTTTGCTTTGCTGTCCTAGAATAAATGGCAAGAAATCAGTTACAGAACAAAATCATGTGCGTCCCGTAAAAACAACCAATATTGTATTATTAAATGTCTTGACTTTGTAAATCTCTGCAATTTCTGGGGGTGACGAACTTGTCAATCAAAGTAGCTAGCTATTTCAACTAACCAATTATTTAACTTTCTTATCTGAAATAACAAGAGGTCTTTTAGGTCGAGTCTTTCCCATACAACGATCTTCATAGCATTATTTAGATAGTTTAAGTGTTGTAGTTCAAACTGTTATAGAAGGGGGGGGGGTGGATCATGATTACCTAACACACCCTTCCGTACAAGCAGATCGGGGTTTGGAAAGGGCAGCAGAACCACGTTTTAAGAAATGATACAACAACGCAAAAAGAAACACTGTCACGATAGCTTTGAATATAAAATTGACAAAACAAGTAGTTATAGTTATTGGTTGCAATGCGACTTTTCCCAGAGACTCCAAGGCGCCATGCTACCAGCCCAGATCATAATTCATTCCAGTGCAAGTGCAACTCAAATACAGCCGGAGCTTACTTCTTCGCGAGCTTGGCTCTAGTGCCACCCAATGTTATTCCATACACTTTGCGCATGATATCAGAATCAACCATATTCGCTGCATATTCCGCTATCTTCGTTTGCTCGAAGTCATTGGCTCAAAGGCGTCGTCGTCATCTGAGATCTCATCATCGCTGAGCTCCACGGTCTGCGTCTGTGTCTTTGGTTGTTGCGAGAAGTTTAACTGAGTTTGCCGACTTGCGCGTGTTGCAGCAGCCCGTCTCGGTTGTGCCTTTGGCGGTGGCTCGTCATCAAGCATCACCACATCATCATCTTCGTCGTCGCTTGGCGCGGCAGCTTTCTTACGCCCTCTGGCAGGTGTTTTCTTCGCTGGAGCGGCTTTTGGTTTGGCCGGCGCTCTCTTCGCTGGTGCACGCTTTGCTGGAGCTTTCTTAGCAGGTGCAGGGGCCGCTATGGACTCATTATCGCTATTCGCAGCTGCTCGGCCTCGTCTGCCATCTTCATCTCCGTCCACATCGTCTCGGATCAGCGCAGCTGGCTGATCTTCCCACTCTCCATCAAGATCCGAATCCCAAGTTGGAGGACGAGGATGATATCTACCAATCTTTGTTGATCGCTTGACTGTGCCTTCGAGAAACTGCTTCTCTAACTTTGCCTTCTGACGCTCCATGACATTGTCAATATCTTGCTCGTCGAAGTCATCTAGTGTGAGCATTTCTTTGACTTGGCGGGTCAAGCTATCCGATACAAATATTTCCATCGCGTGTTTATCATCCTTATCAACAAACTGCACAACGGCATCGCCGAAAGGAGCTTGTGGTAAAATCTTCAGTGACTGCGCCGTCAAGAATTCCTTGACGACTTTGTCGATTCGTACTGTGTCTGCAGACATAGCGGCCAGGACAGCATCCTCAGGCATCTCCTTGTCTCCGTTCGATTTTTCTGTCTCATGTCAGTGGGCTTTATATAATCTAGTGTTGAAGGGTAACAAACTTGTTCCGCCCGTTTTTTTCCTGTAAAACACGACCACGTCATTGACGTTTGCGACCTTGCCAACGAATCTGTTTGAAAAGCGCTGGGGGTTTTCACAGTCAAACTTGCCTCCTTCTGGAGCAGTATATTCGACTTTCAGTCTGACCAATGGTAAAGGTATATCCTTTTCGTCGATCTCCTCGTCTTGAACTGCAAGCCATTCTTGCCGTGCTTCTTCGATAAGCTTCTCAACTACCTTGATTAATTCTATTGTGACTTGCTGTCGGTTATCCTTCATTCGTGCAAGACTCTTGAAGCGCTTATCGGTAGCCAGAACAAGCTCACTGGTCACAAAAGGCCGAACCGACTTGATCCGATGCTTTTCCACCTTGAAATCTCTGCCAGTAACATTGAGGATAGCAACATGTTTGGCCACTGCTTCACCAGGCACCAGAGATGTTGCAACAGAAGAGCCGGGTTGCATTACATGGAACAGCATCTCAGGGTTATATCGTGGATCGATAAGGCACTCATGTTCGTGGCCCCAGACAACCAGATCCATGAATTCGGGTAAGAAGTTCTCTGGTAAGTACCCAGTCTCGGTATGTGCATGGTGGTTTTGGTGAACGGCCATCAAGTTAAACCAGTCATTTTGTTGTGTGCCTGGCTTGTAGAAGTGGACTTTGCCATCTCTGAATGTACGGAAAAGTCTTTCGTCTCTGACATTGCTCATTCCATAGAGTGCCAATTTTGTCTGTCCCTTCTGCAGAAGTAGAGGTTTGATATGAATGTTGTCAGATTCTGGTATTCTTCCAAAGTAATTGAGAAGTCCAGAGACCTGAAGAAGGTCCAGAGAGCAGTAGTGCCCATCTCCAGTCGGATCGTCATGGTTTCCGTGGATTGAAAATACAGGTATAGCAACGTTAATGTCAGGATCCTCATAGTTGACATGAGAGAAAGCGCCATGGAAGATATCATTCGCATCGCTGAGCATTTCGAGTTCACAGGGTTTATCTCCGAGGCAATTCATTCGCAGAGATCGCATAACTTGGAACATAGATTTTCGAGAAGGTTTGTTGTCGTGGAAGAGATCGCCAGCCAGAAGGACCATATCGACCTACTAAACGTCAGCTAGCATATAAAGTTGAGACTTTGCAACTTACGTCTTGTTCCTTGGCCAAGCACATCACCTCGTCGAAGCTTTGCCAGCTATCATCCTTACGAATAGGATCTCTTTCCTCATATCCGACATGGCTATCAGTAGCTACCAATATACGGATGGTGTCCGCAGCTACAAAGAATGTAAGCTTCAGATGCTGAAGTCATTTATAGGTACTTACGGCCAAGTGGGGGCATCTTTTTCCCTCCTCTGGCTCTCAAAGACTGGTCCTGACACTCATGCGCAGATCCTATCGAAATGATGGTATCAGAACACTCGGAATACACGTTCGCAGATGTATAGAAGAGGAAATGCTCTAGAAATCGCGTGAAAAGGGCCTATAGAAGTGCTTCTTGCTGCCTTCAGATTCGGGGAGACGCGATTGTCCACTAGCGCGAAAGTCACCCCTGTCACGTTTTCCGAGACCGAGAATAGCCTCGACTTTTTGCGCCGACGACATAATTGACTAGTAAAGCTACGCAAGAACTTCAGCAACCATGCTTCCAACCGCTAGACTGCTGACACGATCTGTATGGAAGGGTAAGCAAGGCCTCTCGACCTAGGAAAGAGCCAGCTAACATGTCAATTGCAGGGCCAAACATCGTTCCGTACGCAACCCCCAGCCAGAGCATGTTAATCGCAGATACTGACAACTAGCCGCTCAGCCTTCCAATTGTCCGCGTAGCACCCGGAGAGAGGCAACCACCGATCAAGACACAAGCACGATCCGCGACCATCCTGCCAAACTTCGTGGGCTTGAAGTTCCAGGTGCACAATGGAAAGATTTACAATGATGTGACTATCACGGAAGACATGGTGGGCCACAAGCTTGGAGAATTCTCTGCGTGAGTCTTTCCCGCTGGTTTGAGATGTGGCAGTGAGCAAATAGGCTAACTTTGACCCTAGGACGAGGAAGCGATTCACATATAAGATGAGTAAGAACAAGTAAACGGGGAGCGAGGTGTGTACTTTTGTACTGTATTATGGGCATTCGATGGCGTTCTTGGGAGCGAGGATCACATTTGTATCATAAGGAGAGAAGCCTGTATCGAGAAAGCAGGAATCAGAATCGAAAGTCAACGAACATCATACACAAGGCAGCCTCCGAGCTCTGCGTGAATGTGGTCTGAACAAGGCATATTGGGAATTACGATCTTTCACATTTGACATTGGGCCGAGTGAGAGAGAGAGAGGGGCGGTACAGTAACGTCATCTGAGTGCTAATAGCATGCTCAATTCAAAGCATTCGGCCATCGGCGCACAAATTGAGACTGTCTACGGCCCGAAAATGATAACGTCACCAAGAAAGGCCCCTGAGCAGAGAAATCATGTGGTACGGCATACACCAATATCAGATTCGTGGAGAAGGCCTTTTGCTCGGCGCCGAAAGCCACTGAACAAAGGCACTTCCCCGGCGGGCGCAGACGGCAAGAAGTTTCTATCACGTAGTAATAGAACAGAGACGCCACGAAACATACGGTAGGTCACCTAACTTTCGAGCACATCTCGATCAGCAGCTGTACGGAAGCCAAAGCCCTCCAGCCACATAGCAGCCAACGAATATTTGGTCACTCTTTGAATAAGAAATCCGGCTTTGTTAAAAAAAAAAAAAACAAGAAAAAGAAAAGAAACATCTTCCAACCCTTTGAATTCCTAGCCTCCCCGATACGTCCACCTCCCACGGCAGAAATCACCCGATGAATACAAGACAAATCATCCCACAACTCAGACCACAACCGGGATGGACGTGGAGCCGAAAAAAAGACGACGTGCAACAAAAGCTCTCGAAAAAGCAAGAAAGCAAATCCGAACTTGATGAGACTCGGGATCCATGTGGATGGGATTTCGGGAAGTACCCAGAATTACCCAGATACTGCAGGTAAGGAAGGGTGATCGGGTCATGTGGAGCCGAAATCAAAGCTCGGACGTGAGGCTGAACGACAACGACATACTTACGAACTAAGTGGAACAGGAAATAAATTTACACATGGAGGAACAAGTAGGTAATTGAGATATATATCATATTCCATAATAAGATAAACTAGAAGTAAAGGTAAAATAATTGACAATGGCAAATAAACTCCCACAAATATTCACATCCTATCCCATCCCATCCAATTCCGTTCCCAAGTCACTCCGTACAACGACCTATTCGCTTACTTGCTGGTGTCAACGACATATCGTCCGGCAATTCTGCCCTCGTGCATCATATCATAAACCTCCTGGAGCTTGGACAAGCCAATGGTCTTGTATGGTGCCTTAATGAGTCCGCGACGGAAGAATTCGATGGCCTCAGCAGTGTCACGACGGTTACCGACGTAGGAACCCTTAATCTGGATCATCTTGATAACGGACTCGAAGACAGGTGCCTTCATGTAAGCGCCTGCTGGGAGACCAATCATAACTACGCTACCGCGAGGGCGAACATACTATTATTATGTTAGATTGATGCAGAAAAGAACGAAGGGAGAACTTACCTCGGCAGCTTGTTGGAAGGGCTTCTCATTAACAGCGACAAGGATAACGGCGTGAGGTCCCAAGCCATCCTCAGTGGCAGCCTTAACATCGTTGACTAAGTTCTTGCTCTTTGTGAAATCCACATAGTGCTGAGCACCTAGCTTTTGGGTCATTTCCTTCTTCTCATCTCCGCCATCAATGGCAATGATATCCAATCCCATTGCCTTTGCATACTGGCAAGCAAGCGATCCCAATCCACCACCGGCACCAACAATGGCGACGGACTGTCCTGGTCGGACTCCCGACTCCTTCAATCCCTTGTAAACGGTGATACCTGCACACAAAACTGGAGCAATGGCTTCAAGATCACACTCCTTGGGAATTCGTGCCACATGGGCAGCCTTGGCGATACAGTATTGTTGGAAGGTACCGTCGACAGTGTAACCGGAGAGTAGGGCCTTTGCGCACAATGGCTCATCGGCCTGTTGGCAGAAGCCGCATGAGAGGCAGGAACCGTTGATCCACTTTACACCAGCATAGTCGCCAATTTGAATATCCTCCACCAAATCTCCCAATGCCACAACAACACCAGCTCCTTCGTGTCCGCCTACCAATGGGAGCTTGGTCGCCAATGGCCAGTCTCCGTTCACAGCGTGAAGATCAGTGTGGCAGACACCAGAGTACTTGATGTTGATCAGAACCTCATCTGGTCCAGGCTTTTGGACTGGGATCTTCTTGTATTGCAGAGCTGTGTTCACTGTCAGTAACTGGTTCCAATGGGTATGTCCAGTAGTGCTTACGCTGTCCGGTCTGCTCGAGAACCTGGGCCCATTGCTCGGTTGGGATTTGTTGAGACATATTGACTAAGTGTAGATAATGATACTTTGAGGTGGTAAGGTAGAGTGAGGAAGTGTAATTGAGTTTGGAACTGTTGTAGAAGAGGCAATTGAGTTGAAGGATGATGATTACTGAAGGACAAGCAAGCTGCACTTATAGAAAAGCAGAGAGGAGCACCAGCAGAGAGCTAATCCCTGTCAAGGCAACCCCTCCTACACATCACCAAGCTTGGGAGCTGTCCAGAACTCTTCCAAGTAACTGCAAGTAGGGTTCTCTGGACCAGTCTCATCAATGCGTCTGCCAGACCCTTCAATCCGGTCAACCGCCACTAACGAATGACGGCCAAGCATGTGTATAAAATTGGGTATGTGGAAAGCATTTCGCGTCCGTTCTACCGACGACGCTAGGGCATGTTCCGCTATGAAACAGGGCCCCGAGCCAATGCCTGGCAACGCCATAGTTGAAGAAGCCAACAAGAAGCAGAGCGCTCGACAAACCTGCCTGGCTCTCGCTTGGCTGTATACGATGGGAGACAGCAAAGTGGCGTGATCCCAGCACCGGTTGGCAAGAAGAGCCAGAGCACTGTGAAGGGGGTTGTGGTTAATCCCCTCGAAGCTGCCGTAGATCACCCATTCGACCTGGAAACGCCCTCGGGAATAGGGTCTTGCGAGCATGGATCACCAACGCCATGCCCCTCCCGCTAGACTCTACGCAGTAGCTGCTTTCTGCAACGCCTGAGGGGGATGTTGAGCTCCTGTAACTTGGAGTCTCCTCTACCCCATGGAGAACTGTGCGAGTCAGTTTCGCTATAGTCTCTAGTTCGCAAATAGCTGGTCCAGTAGCCAGTTCAAGAACAGCGCAATGTGGGGTAGCTGCTATTTGGTATGAGACGAAAGCGGGGTTGGCCGGGCTCTATGTTGCTGGGCCCTCAGATCCGCATTGTACCTTTGATCCGATACTAGAGGGATCCCAGGCGACACGGAAACCCGGGCGAGCGCTGGTGAGAAAGTGGAATGCCCCTACGACAGGCGAGAGGCGAGCGGCGAGCGACGTAGGGTAAAGGTCCGTGTCAGCCCATTCCTCTGCCCGCATCGAGCGATGGATTTGGATGTGGCATGATTTTAGGGGGCATGGGAGCGCAATAAAGCAGCGATGGCTGTGGCCGAATTGGGTAATGCGGGCTTTGGATCGCGATTTCACGGCGGAAGCTGGTGATCCATTTCATGGCGATTAGGTGACTGACAGGAGACTGCGATGTGATGTTCTTATACACGAGATCCCTGATACCCTGATAGATACCTGGAGGACTTCGCCTTCAACCTTGATGGCTCTTACTTCTCAGTTCAATCCTTGGGTTTTGCAATGTATAACTTATCCTCCTCGTTGTACACATTCTTGAGTTCCCAGAGAAACCGAATTGGATTTCTCCAACCGGCGAGGAAATCAAATCAACGGAGCTAAACTCAGAGCAACCATCAAACCCTGAACCCTTCAAAGACGGAAGCAAAATCTTGTAGTATACCTGGCGGAGTAGTTGCCAGCTCATTGGTGGTTTTAGCAACACAAATTCTCTTCTTACTACATTCTTGGGTTCCCAGAGAACAGAATTAAGACTTACCATAAAGGCGGGAAATCAAGTTTAGAGGACTAACCTGAAATCATCAATTGAACCTTGGGCCTTTTAAGCATAATACGAGAGCCAAAAATCTTGTATATACATTCAAAATCCTTACCTTAAATTGTAAAGTAAGACTTCTTGTACTGGCGGGGAATTGTGTCCTGAGGATTAAGCTGAAATCAGCCATGGAACCTTGGATCTTCCAAGCACAGTACGAGAGCCGTCCTCATGTACATACATTCCATAACCTTACCTTAAATCATAAAATAAAACTTCTAGCACAGGCGAAGAAATCAAAGTCTACAGAATTAAGTTGAAAACAGTGACTGGGCCTTGGAGCCTCTAAGTACGGCCGCCAAAAATTCTGTGCATGCATTTCCAAACCCGCCACCCTTCCCCCAGACAATAGAGAAAGGCTTTCTTATACGGGCGGGGGTTTGAGGTCTAGACAAGTAAGCAGAGGGCAATGATTGGACCTTGGACTTTTTTCCAAGTCGGGGTTCAAGTACGGGAGCTAGTATTTTGTGCATGCATTGGCAAGATCCCCGGATAGTAGAGCAAGTAAGACTTCTTAGGCCGGGCAAATCAAATCTAGACAAGCAAGCTGAAGACTATGATTGGACCTGGCCTGGTGCCTTCGTGTGCCGGGAGTAGACTCATGTGGATATGCTCAGCAGCGTACCAATCAAGCTGTATCCAGTGGCGATTAACGAACATGTTGAATTTTCCAAGGGGTTCATCAGTAAGTACATTGACCCATGTAGCGGTAGCTCATACTGTGACACACTGTACATCCTGTTTCAAGGAAGATACTGGTGTTGGTGCGCTCCGAGTCTTTCGGCACATCAAACTGGCACGTGGAGACTTGGGACGGTTCTGGACTTCATATATGCTTTATTTTCTCACTTTTGGCTTTGACTCCTTAATGCAGAAAACATCTACCTTTCTCTCGACTCGTTGTAGTCACTATCCTACTTTCTACGAGCCTCCTGGACCTCCAAGCAGAGCAAATCTTCTGACGATTGAGGGTCCAATTTCTTCGTATTCTGTTTCGCCAAGTGTCAGTAAGATTATCATTGCCATGGTACAGCGTTCTTGACTTAGACTTACCAGCCTTGGTGTGGCAATAGCTTCTAAACTCTGGTGTCTGACCCAAAAGACTGCCTCCAAACCAAGGGCCGTGCCGTTGCCTCTTATGAGAGATAACCTGCACTTCTAGGCCACCGCTTCGTGCAGCTCCACCACTGCGAACCTCACTCGCTCTGATTCTTGCATCGACTAAGTGCTTGATATCTCTTTGTAATCTGCGGCCGAAGTCCTTGTAAAGCGTGCTTCCACCAGACAGAACAATGTTTTTGTAAAGGCCACGGCGAACATCGATTGGCGAGGATTGGATAACTCCATCAACAACAGTAGGAAGAGGAGTCAAAAAGTCGGAGGAGTAAATTTCAGGATTGAAGAAGATCTCAGGTGCCAAGAATCGCTCGTAACCAACATCCACGGTGACTTGTCGGCCACCAGGCTGAGTAATAGTGTGCTTGAGGAAGCGGGACCTGTCGTTATCATAGCGAGAGAATTCCTTGACAATATCTGGGCAGACATAGCAGTACTCCTCCTTAATCTCTCCTGCAGTCTTCAATGATGAGTCCGGCTCGCCTCGGTCCCGGAGTAAAGATTGGACAAAGTAGGTGATATCTCGACCAGCAATAGGAATGGACTTGATTGAAGATCCAATAACATATCCTTCGGCAACCGGAATAACGTGGGTAACACCATCTCCAGAGTCAATAACCGTTCCTGTCAATGATCTGTCCGAAACCTTTGAAGATGTCCATGATGCCGCTAGCGCCAGCACAGCCTGCACTGCAATGTATAGACCCGCACAGTTGAAAGACTCGAACATGATTTCGGCAGTATTCTCGCGGTTCTCGGGTGGGTTAAGTGGCTATTGAGCGGTCAGTAAGTACGAGACTTGATAAAATTGGTAGCAATACGTACAGGCTCAGTGAGTAAGAAGTAGTGATCTTCTGGTTCAACGCGGAGATATTTAAAGATCGAGTTGGACCAGAAGCGTTCCATATGGTCCTGAGGCGGTCAGCTTGCTATTTCCCCACCACTGTGATATCCAGCTTACCCAGTTCTCAATTTGTCCATGACGAATTGGATAATGTACACCATACCCTATCACAATCAATTTCAATCCACAGAGTCTATAACCTTACTCACCTGGCCCGTTTCCAGCAGCAAGAGCTTCGTCGCCGATAAAGAAGTCCAGATCTTCGGTTCCTCTCTTCATTGACAAATGTCCAGTTGGCCCAGCGCCTCCTGTCAAGTACGAAGGTTTATTCGCTACTGCAGGCCTTCCTGATCCGGTTCCTCCCCCAGCAGCACCTTGTGCTTTCGTTGCTATCGCAGTAGGGAAGACGAACGATGGAGAGTCGTTACCTGCGAAACCTGGAGACACCAAGAGTTAGCAGCGGCGGGTGGATGAGTGGAGCAGCTGGACACACCAAGCTTGGAGTAACCGGTACCGCTACAGTCTCCATGTCAGTAACCGTCCGTTGCAGAGGTTCAGATTGAGCTCTATCAGTAGAATAGAGCTGCCTGGTGGGGATAGGGAAACGTACTTGTCCATGACAACGGCCGGAGTATTCTGAGCCATGGTGAAGTAAAGGTTGTGCGCAACACTCCCACCTCACTGGGGATTTTATGCGACCAGAATTCTGATCTTGATGGCTCTTCAATGCAGAATTGTGAGCTCGAAGGATGGTGTACGGGGTCTACTTCAAGTCTCCAGAGCTCAAGATGACGACCAAGTGGGCAGTGCGCTGTCGTCTAACTGGGCCAATTGAGCTCAACCCCGCCATTCCCGATAGGCGCGGGAGTGTCATGTGATCTGGTGCTTCCGGATTGGTCAGCAGAGTGTTCTTCAGCTTGTCGTCTAGGAATCTTTTCGATTTGCCATTTACTCTTTCAAGTGCAATAGAGGCTGGAGGTTTAAGAAAATCTAAAAACGCAATCATTAGTAGTGGGCCCATGATTACAGAGAATCTAGACAAGCATTGCGGCATATTATTCATGCTAAATCTGCTCTGGTCTTAGGAGGCAAGAGTTGTGTAATGCAGCTTCCATGTTCAGAAGAAGTCCTCGTCAGTGCAGACATCTCCCGTCTCTATCCAAAACCTTCTCGTCTTCACGGAACATAAACACATTGGCATCTCTCCCTCTTTATTCTATTGCTGCCTATCACATTCGTTTGCCTCTCCAGAGGCACCTCGTCCGCTGCATGCAGTACTTCCTTAATATCCTATGTGCTCCTTCGATTTCGGACTAGGCTGCTGCTGCGTTTGGTGCGAGGTTGAAGCAGATTGTGACTATTGTTGTTACAATTTCCTCACATGCTTACCTTCCCTTGGGCCTTATTTGCAATCACTGACAGGCAATATACGGTCAGGCACATTCCTTCGTGCTGTGCATTTACTGATCTTGCGGAATAGCTTAATTGACCTACCTAAAGACCGTCCTGCCCCTCTACTTCAGGATACCGTCCGGTCCGCTGCTGAGAAAAGTGCTATTTATATATATCCTCAACAGCCGCAGAATAGTAAAGAGCCACGTCCACAAAGGAAAGGCAAAGGCCACCAAAACAAGACCGGAGGTCGCACCTGACATTCACCAAACTGTTTCTCCAGGCTGTGTGTTCTTGGTCTCTGTTACTTTCCATTCGGGCCACAATTCCCTAGGTCTGATTTAGGAGACTCTTTTCAAGATATCTTTCACTGTCAACAGTTCATACCGTACAAACAGCGTCATTGCCTCACAACCTCTAGGCCGCTTCATTTGACTCTCTCCTACAAACTCGTTCTTAGTGCTCCTGACTAAATCCTGTTCTCGGAAGTTATTAGCAAACTAATTCCAGTCCCTCGCTCTATCTTCCTTGACAGCATCCAAAAAAATCCACTATACTTGTTGATGCTGTAGCTCTGGGTCAATCACTATCGGGTTATTCTTCGTTGTACAACTCGTCACCCAAAGCCTACCTCAGATTTTAGCCAGTATCGACAAGTATTCGCCATAAACATAGACGCCATCCCTGGTAATCATCGTTGAACAAAGTCTTTCCATAAGTCTTAACTTCTACTGCAATCCCAGCAACGATTGATTCTTGTTGTTGATGATCGCGCTCGTCAAAAATCACTATTGAACACAGTTTTTGACAAGCTTCGCCTTCTACAACAACGTCGATGCTCTTTAGTGAACGAGGACTTTTTCACAAGCCTTCATTTCTGTCACAACGTCAACATCGTTTCCCCATGCCTGGTGAAAGCATCGCCTATGCCAGAAGTCTCGCCTCTGTTTCATGAAAATATCATTAACCAATCTCGACTTCACCAACGCATCCGCCGTTGTCGTGATCGCTTTTCAGCTTCTTCTTCTCCTTCTTCTAAGAAAAGCTACTCTGAGAATTATTCGCTGTCTCATCCTCGGTCTTCTTGCTGGGCAAACCTTTGGAATTCTTTAGAACGGATTCAGCCTTCACAGTCCGTTAGTCACAGCAACAATTCCATCCGAGCTCGCTTTTCAAAGTGTATGGGCTGCTTCTCTATTTTAAAGATGAACTCTCAGCGTCAAGATCCTGCTACGGCGAAGGCCAATAAGGAATATTTGAAGGGCAAAGGCAGTCAATACAACGCGCCAACTATCTCGGCTATTTTCGTCCATGCAGGTGCAGGTTATCATAGCACGACCAACGAGCAGGTCCATCTTAGTGCTTGCAATGAGTATGTATCACTGTTACTTTTAATTTCCTTCTATCTTCTGACCATATTTTAGAGCCGCTAAGATGGCCATGCGGATGCTGAAGGCCGGTGCTTCCGCTGTTGACGCGGTCGAAGCCGCAATCAAAGTTCTCGAGGACAAGGAAATCACTAATGCCGGCTTTGGAAGCAACCTCTCTATCGATGGGATCGTTGAATGCGATGCTACAATTGTTGATCATCTTGGCAGAAGTGGTGCCTGTGGAGCTACGGCTCGTAAGTCAAACCTCCTGTTTCCTCTCCATTTACCTCGTCATTCAAAACATGAAGTGCGATTTTCCTTGCTCCTACTTCACACCGCTAGAGAATATTTCAATCCCGTTTTTGCCAACAGGCGTTGTTTCTACTGGTTTTCCAACGTTCATTGGAGACTTTCTGGGTTTTATTACGTCGGAGCTTGCAGTATGTGCTCGGCTAACTTTATATCTAGAAATCAGAAACCCAATTCACCTTGCCCGTATTATCCTCAACCATTCCAACCAACCACTCTCGCTTCGGAGAGTACCTCCAAACCTTCTAGTTGGTGATGGAGCAACAGAATTTGCGTACCACACCGGTATCCCCATTCTTCCTCATGACGCAATTGTGTCCAAGAATGCTCGAGATCGTTATATACGATGGAAAGAGGATCTTCGACGTGCGGAGCGCGAGCTATCTAGTGGATATACACCAAGTACAAGAAGCTCAGCGCCTAGCTCACTAGCTGAAGAGGAGATGAATCATGCCTTCGAGCAAGAAATTCGCAACAAGCTGAGAAGAGATCATACCCATGCTCTGTTGAACAGTACCTGGAATGAAGGACAACCTGATTCCCCGGCACCACAATCTCCAGGCCCTGTTACCGCTGTCGACTACCTTCTTGCCAGCAACCAAAATTCTCTGAAGTCCCCAGATCATGGGCTCCAATCTCCGAGTACCCCAATTGCCGGTCGCACTTACCGGGATGCAGCAGCATGCAACACTCACTCGCAGGCCCCCTCGCCATCCCTGCCTCATCCTAAGCGTGCCCGGTACAACCAGCAGAGCGATGATGTGGCTCGTTCCTTTAAAACTCTTGGCCCACGAGGGAAGAGTTCAGCGGAAATCAGTTTGAGCACCGAAGATGTCCCAAAATCCAGACCTCCTCACCATGGAGACGGGGCTGATTCCCCTCAGGTCCAAATCCGTATGGCGCGAACTCAGGAAGATGAAGATGTAATTACAGACACTGTTGGGGCTATAGCCATCGACATGTATGGTAATATTGCTGCAGCTTCATCTTCAGGTGGAATTGGTATGAAACATCGTGGCCGCGTAGGACCAGCCGCTCTCGTTGGTGTTGGTACGGCAGTCATACCTGTAGACATGGCAGATCCAGATAAGGTTACTGTTGCAGTAGTGACCAGTGGGACAGGGGAACATATGGCAACAACAATGGCTTCTCAGAAGTGTGCTGAGAGGCTCTACCAGTGCACTCGTCGTGGTCAAGGTGGTGCTGACATAGAAGCTACCGAGGAAGAAGCTGTCGAATCCTTTGTTGCAGCAGATTTCATGCAGCACCCTGGCGTTGTACACAGCAACTCTCAAGGCGCAATTGGTGTTATGGCGGTCAAGAAGACACCTAGGGGTTATTATCTCCATTTCGCACACAACACAGATTCGTTTGCCCTGGCTTCTATGCATTCCATGGAACAGGCCCCACAGTGTGTGATGTCTCGAACTACTGAGCTAGGCGGCCCTGTTGTACGGGGTGCTCGTAAGATCCGAACTGTGTAGAGTTGGATCTCGGAGCATTTGATCAATTTCTATCGCTTGGGTGCAATAGTACTACTAAGTCTAGCGTGGACTTAAGTTCAGACAGAAGGAAATCGACACAACTTGCATGATCATAATGCCTTAATGGTAGCATGGTGAATGAGGAACTTGGGACTCATTATCATTGTTCTAGGTGTCAGCATACCTATTAGGTATGCATGAGGAAAAGGTTAGATAGATTGTCCACTCATTGTCTTCACAATACATACAGAGCAATCCTGAATGCTTGGCTTCTTTCTCCTAACTTCTTGCAATAGTGTTTGTGGTAGACCGATAATTTGCTGCTGCTTTTGAGTAATTTGACCATGATTTTTACATTTTTCATTTTGGAGGAATGGTCTTTCGTCGAAGTGACCATACCGCTGAAGATGGATCACTTTCGCTCGTACCACTTTTGTTTCAGTTACAAATTCACAAGATCTAAGGCCATTTTTGTGCTAGCAATTCTGTTGAAGTGAAAACAAACTGTTGCACGGTACTTGATTTTCATTGAGCAGATGCTTCGAGATTTTTACCTATTCTCCAAACTCCCAGCGCCCCGTACCTAACTTGCTCCATTCTTGATAAACCCCCATCCGGTTTCCTGTCAATCCATTCATTGTTGCACATGTTCTCGGCCCATTTCTCTATCTCTCCTATACCTCACTCACCTGGTACTGGCGTCCCCCCTGCGCTCCCCGTCTCAGCGCCACTACCATTAATACGCCTCTTCTTCTTCTTCCTCCTGGGCACCACGGCAGGTTTACTTCCATAATCACCAAGTGCCAGATGCGTCGAACACGTCATACATATCGCGCCCTCGGGTGGCGTGCAAAATATACTCAAACAAATACTACACACGAATCCAACATCCACTACTCTCCGGTGGCAAAAGCATGCCGCTCGAAAATCTACCACTTCTTGCGTCGGCGCTACCAGATTCTTGCGTGCGATCTGGTCGGGGAGGAAGGCGAGCATGAGGTATTGTAATAGTCCTTGGGGTGATCGACATTGCAGGTAAATCCCCTTTGTCGTGTCCGAGGCTTGTTGTAGGAAGACTGTGTCACCGGCTAGTTTGAGGATGTCGATAGGTATTCGTAGCCGTTGGGCGGCGAAGGTCGTGTTCATGATTGGGATATATTGGTGAGCGAGATCGCCAGAGACAGAGAGGACCAAGATGCGGCTCTGTAAGCCCTGTGCTGTCTCGGATGTGGAGAGCGCATCTGCAGTTGGTTTTGAGAGTGAGGAAGATGAGGTGTCGCTGTATATACTGGTTGCTTTGTTGATGTATGAAAGTGCAAGTGTCAGAGCTCCAGCCATCTGTGTGGTATTGGTCGAGGCAACTTCATTCTCTGTTGTACTTGAGATCAAGTCCCGCAGTGACCTTAAAAGGCTGTCTTCGATGAGAGCAAATGGTCGGTATTTATTCGCATCGTCTAGAGAGGTGCTTGCATCCTCCATTTCTGTGTCTGGCCCGCTGCTTGGCGGTCGTGGATAAAGCCATACTGCTCGATGGCTGTGACTTGCTACCACTGCAACTTGATTCGCATTATTTACCGCTAAGTGGGCATTTATGAAGACGAGGAGGTTCGCAATTGCTTTGGAAAGGGGGAGCGTTGGGGAGAGGAGGGCCCAGGCGTGCGGGTTTGTGTCGAGCACAATTACAAGGAGAGAAGGCGTAGGTCCTGGTACCGAGTTAGAAGATTGGGTAAGGCAGCCTACAATGTGCCGTACCTTCTACTCCTCTGTCGTAGTGATCTGATCCATCTACTGCGTTCATGATGATTTTTGTGGAAGCATGTCAGCCTTGAGGAAACAAGGCTGAGAGTGGTGCAGAGTAGAACTGACTTCCAGAAAAGAGGATTACGCCCTTGGAAAGTCCGATTCACCTCTCGTAAGGTTCTTTGCAGCTTTTCCTACTGTTTGTTTTGTTCCTTTCCAACTGGATGTCGAGAGAATCGTATATATCGTAGATGACCTGTAGTTGCAATTCGCGAAATTCAAGTCCCCCTGTCAATAGTGACGCCTGGTCACGTGCTAGCCCCGCGTTGTCAGATATGTCTCGCTCACCTCGTCCCTCCTCCGT
The DNA here is from genome assembly GCA_026120035.1 of Coleophoma eucalyptorum. NCBI lineage: Eukaryota > Fungi > Ascomycota > Leotiomycetes > Helotiales > Dermateaceae > Coleophoma > Coleophoma eucalyptorum. Next base: position 140,368 of record JALRME010000005.1, read on the forward strand.
TAGAGAATCGATTTTCCTTCCGTCCGCAGGAACCAGCATCGCTATAGTATGCGTCAGGTTCAACATGTCTCAACCACCACAGGCCGAGCTTGATAAAACCCATCCAACTGATCCCCAAACTACATCCATCTCGGATGCTTCCCTCGAGGACCAAGTCCTACTCCTCCTTGCTCGCCTCATGGAAGGTGGGCAGGAGGACGAGGAAACTTGCAAGGATCTGAATACTCTCACACGACTTCTCAGCGAGGAAGAGAATATCAAAATCTCCGGGGACAAGAAACCTCTTTTCCAACTCCTTGATGCTGACGGTGTCGAGACTGTCCTTGATTATCTCGATATGAGACAGTCTCCTACAGTACGCGGTCATGCAACACTTACTATTTCAGCATATCTCAAAGCTGCCGATCAGCTCGGTGTTGACTACCTCACCTCCTTTTTTCATTCTCGGGTATCCAAGGGCACTTATGATGATCTTATTCTGGCCTTTTCTGTTGCTGCTTCTCTGTTCCCTGTCGTTCCGTCGGTTATGGCGAAGCTCTTCCTAAATGATGGATTTATTGTTAGTCTGGGGCCTCTGATGAAGCGAAAATGGAAGAGTAAGAAGGTTGAACAAGCCACTTTGGAGTTACTGAACGCTGCTTGTATCGATACGGCTTCTCGCGAGGCTGTCCAGAAGTACTGTACTGAGTGGCTCGAGGAGGTCGTTTCCGAACCTTTTTCACCAAGGGACATGGATAATGTTCTATCTTCGTCTCCAGGAGGGACAGCAGCCATCAGCCCTGGATCAGTACAGCAAAGGATGCATTCTGAACAAGTTCGGAATTTAGCTGCTGTTATCTTGGCAAAATTACAGGTACGCATATTCTTCTCTTAGTCAACATATAATGTGACTATGTCAAGCAATCTGACTGACATCAGGAATAAAGGCGGTTACTGCCGCCCCCAGTGCTGAACCTGAAGAGAGGGTACAGCCTGCCACAACAAGTATCGAAGATTTGTCGGATTTATTCAAAAGTATGATGTCAACAGAAGCAGATCAGGATCAACACAATGCAATCGAAGGACTTGCTTATTCTTCATTAAAACCAAAAGTCAAGGAGAATTTGGCTTCCGATCACCAATTTCTTGTCAGTCTTATCAAGACCTTAGCAGCGGCTGCTCCGAAGTCACCAACGACATATGGAGCTCTCAGCATTCTCATGAATCTTACAGCATACATGCCTGCATTATCAGAAGAGCAGAAGCGCCTAACACAGCTGAAAGCATATGCCAATGCATCCAAGGATTCACTCAAACCTGATCCTCTCAACGATGATGAGCATGTAGCTAAGAGGTGTCAGGCGGTGTTCGAGGCAGGCGTTATTCCAGTTTTGGTAACTCATAGCCAACATGGTTCCGTAGCATCCTTGACACTAGTTGTCTCAATCGTCTCTTCCCTATCAAAATCTCCGAAAATTCGAGGCCAAATGGCCCAGCAAGGAGCAGTTAAGCTTCTTTTACATGCATATTCGGTCTTTCCCGAGAGCAATATTCCTGCAAGAAGGACAACAGCTCATGCTCTTGCAAGGATCTTGATATCTACAAATCCATTGCATGTATTTGGTGGTACCACGCCACTTTCCTTAGTCTCTGCGATTCGACCTCTGATTATGCTACTCGAAGACGATCCAACCGTCGAGCAACGGGATCTCCTTCCAGTGTTTGAATCACTACTCGCTCTCACGAATCTTGCATCAACTGACGACAGCGCGCGGAATCCTATCATCCGATTAGCCTGGCAGCAGATTGAAGAACTACTACTTTCAAACAATAAGATGGTCACCAGAGCGACTGTCGAGCTTATCTGTAACCTTATGCAATCGCCTGAAGGAGTGGCAAAGTTTGCAGATGGTGGTAAACAGGCAAGTCAGCGCATGCATATCTTACTAGCCCTTGCAGATGCCGAGGATTTCGCAACTCGTCGCGCAGCCGGTGGGGCATTAGCAAGCCTGACAGAATGGGACACAGCTGTCAACGCCATCCTTGAGCGCGAGCGGGGAGTCTCTATACTACTAGCGCTGTGTAAAGAAGATGAAGAAGAATTACGGCATCGAGGTATTGTGTGTGTTCTAAATATCATGACGGCACCAGGAAAGGTTGGGGAATGGGGTGTGCAAAAGGTTAGGGACCAGGACGGTGTAGAGGCGCTCAAAGAGTGTCTAAAGAAAAGCCGGAGTCAAGAGGTGCTGGAGATTACGGTTGAAGCTGTGAAGATACTTATGGCTAATCAGGGAGGGAAGAAAGAGATTACGAATGGCTGATTGATGGGATTGGAATGTTTAAACCATGTTTCTACAAGATCAAGAAGCGGACGTTAAGAATTGTCTCTTTCTATGCTTTGAATTCCTGGCTGAATTCCTGGCCCCAACAAGTACAGAGTATAGGCCTCTACTGTCTATCCTAGACAGAACATCAATTGTTTTTAGCAGTGAACTTGAAAGTGTCTCTTAAAATGTTTGAATGGATTGAATGTTCGCGTGGTCTCACTTGCTATTATGCTACCTGGTATCTACCCTTCTACCTTACGCCATGACAAGAACCTTTGATACATATCTATCTACCCACCTTACTTTCAATAGTGCGAGGTAAGATAAGGTAAGGTATGATGGTTCGTGAAGAAACGCCAGATTTTCCATCCTCCCAAAGGCTTGCCAAAACTCCACGCTGGTCAGAATGCAAGATGACTGAAATTTTGTACCAAGAAAAGGCTAAAAGACCGAAACCAAAATAAATGGATGCATCTATGTACCGTGGATCTCGGTTGAAACTGACTGGGCAGCTGCTGTCGCGGCCATGAGTTGTTGGGTGAAGCGATCTTCATCGCTGATCTGCTGCGTCTGAAGCTGCGTCTGCGTCTGCGTCTGCTCTTGATTTTGGCCCATGCTCATATCTATACCCATACTCATGTCGATGCTCAAATCTTGGTTCTGATTTTGATTCTGATTCTCCTCCAAGGTCGGAGTAAGCGTCATACTTTGATTCGAGTGACCCCCGACATGGTCCTGGACTTCGAAATCAAAGAGCTCGATCTCATCGTTCAGGCTCGAACTCTCTTCTTCCTCCTCCAGCATCTCACTCGCATGCCCTTGCATGCCACCCGCCAGGGTCATTATCCCATTAAAGCGCGCACGCTCCTCACCATTTGCAAGACGGGCGCGCTCTTCTGCTTCGCGGCGTGCGGCTTGGGTTGGTGCGCGCGTCTTGAGTTCGCCGGTCACACTTTGGAGGAAGTAGGGGACTTCAATGCCACTTTTAAGGAAGAAGAGCTTGAGGTTTCGAGCTTTATCTTTAAGTTGAACTTGGTTGCGGTCTTTCAGAATCTCGCTGATGGATCCTTTGGCACCGTAAAGTGCCAGAATCTGGCTCCAATGTGGGCCTTTGACTGAATCGAGGCCGGCCATTAATGCGTTCTCTTCTTCTTGACTCCATGGTCTGCGTTGATAGCTGGGCAATCCTGGCCTGCTTCGAGTTGGTGTTGCTTTGGCTGCTGCTGCTTGTCTGGCTTGCTCGTAAAGCACTTGTGTCGGCGCAGTCTGGGTCGGGAACGGAACTGTGGCACCGTTGTATTCTGAATGGTACGAGTTTTGGACTGGCTGCTGGAAGGTGTTATGCTGCAAAGCTAATAAGAAATTAGTGGAAGCTAATACGGGGTTGTGTTTATACATACATCCGTTTTGCTGGGGTGTAGTTGAGAAACTTTGGGTATATTGAACGCTTCTCAATGCGGCATCTGCAGCACGCTTGGCTCGCTCAGCAATGTCTTGAGGTGTCAATCTGGTTGGCTTGACATCAGTCTGCTCGGTATAGGAAGCGAACATATTGGGACTATGACTTCGGTCAGGTTGCTGTGGAGGAAATGCTGGAGCTGTGAGTGAGTGGCGTTGCATGTATGGTTTGAGAAGTGGTTCATAGGTCTGTGAAAGGTAGTGGGATAGACGGCGGAGGAAGTCTTCCCATGCGAACTTCTCTGAAAGCATCTCTATGAAATGTTAGAGTTGGTCGCATCATCATATTTGTTACTCACGTATAGACTCGATGTTACTAGGCTCGAGAAGTAGAAATTCTCTTCGGCCTCGGATTGCTCCCATGAATTCTCTCTCATGCTGAGATAATGGTATATCTGGGTGTCTCGAGGCTAGAAGATCCTCGAGGCTGTCAGGGAAAAGTCCTTCAAGAATCTCCTCCTTGGTCTGATCTTGTTCTTCTTCTGAAACGGCTGAAAGATACATCTGAGTCTTGAAGTTCAAGTATAGAAGGCCAGGCTCCTTTTGTAGCCGCTCTCCATCTGGTGTAAAGGTTTCAATGAAGTGGTCGTTCAATTGACAGAATCCAACATCCTGACCACCAAAGACGCTTGATACAAAAGTAGCAAGATTGGTGGTACGTATGGTTGCGCGGTGTTCGGGCTCTTGAATGTTTAACTTCTCGGCAGACAGGAATGGCTCGTCTTGCGTATAGATTTTCTTTGTTTGGTCGAAGAGGGACTTTAAAGTAGAGTATGCTTGACCTAGCTCGGATTCAGGTTCGGTGATAATTCGAATTGTCTCGGAATACGGTCCCTGTGCTAGTCGTGACAGGATTTGAATAGACTGATTGGTTAGCATTGCCTGCGTGAAGCTGGATCTGCGACTTACCAAACTTTCCAAAATTGGGAGACTGAGAATGCGCATATAGAGGTATGGATCAGAAGATCCGTTTGTTGTAGCCGGCGCTGGGTTTACAGGCTGTGCAACGGGCTCTTGAATGATTTGAGAAGCCTCGAATCCAGTCGGGATTGGCGCGCTGAATGCCTGGGTTGCTGATGCGGTAGCTTGTGCAAGAAGGGCCGCAAGGTTGTCGTTCGCAAGAGTAATAGGCTCAACCTTCTGGCGCTTCTCATAGCCCTCTATATTCTCTGAGGATCGTCTGCGCTTCAACCCATTGTCTTGTGGCGTGTCTGCAACATATGGGGATGCATATTTTGAGTTGGGGTCTGCCATAGTGTCAGATCCTGCTCATCAAGTGGGCTGCCATTGACTCTCACCCTCGGCCCCCGCCATCATAGGCGCTGAAGGCATTGGAGCTTGCTCCATGATTGGAATTGTATGCGCTCGTTCTGAGTGCGGTCTTCTCTCGGTATCATCACCGATCGGCAAGCTGATCTGGGGTTGGGGATGAGGGATCTCGTAACAGTATGACGCTTGGTCTCCAGGCTCGAGTAAGAAAATCTACTCCTCCGAGCTCTATTCAGCCTTAGCGTAACCCTTTCATCTCGCCCTTATCTTATCGCAACAGATGCAATTCTCAGCACCCAAAAATCTCAGAAACGCTTTCAAATGCCCTTTCTTTTGCTTCCCCATAACAATCCTGGTGCAACTTTGAACCGGAGCATTTTTTGCTATAGCCAGAGTCCATGTTTGCATGAATTTGTACCCGTTGACACGTGATATATGGTGTTGCTTTCCAATATCATAGTCTTATGATTGAAGTCAGCCATGCAGAGGCGTGGCGGTATATGGTCGCGTCGAAAATAGTATCCAAATGTGAGCATGACGACGATGTCAGAGTGATGCGTTTTCTTGCTCGGTGGATTCCTCAGGACGTCTTCTCATTGTCGGGTTTATACACGTGATACGCCCTTATAATCGCCCTGCTTGCAATGTCTTGTAGCTTATTTGTGTCGCGGAGATAACTCAATAAGAAATCTCGTTTTACTGGCCGCCGGATTCTTCGGGAATTTGCTATTTGTGTCGATCTGTTCTGCAGAGGAGATATGCCTGAAGGTTGATCTTGGTGTCGTTTCAAAGGCTTCTACCTCAACCTGTTTGGGGTTCTTCTATCAGTCAGTTATAATCGGATATCCAGCGGAAGATAAGTAGGGTTTGAATCTATACAACGACCCGGATTGAATTTCTTTGGGTGTTGAGATTGCTTGTCTCCGTTCAGGTGACAATATATTTGGCTATCTGGAAACATATAGTAAAAGTCATGGATCAAAACAAACATAATCTCTTCCAGAAAATCAACGAAGGAAATAAGTTTCCATATCCCACCCTTTATACAAAGCCCCTGTGTGCATACACGTAAATATATTTATGTTTTTGTGGTTTGTTTAAAAGCTTGCTCAATTGCCAGAAAACAGTTCAACTTCTGATCTAGATCAATCCGAACTATATTGAGATATGTGAGAACCAGTAATTATTTTTCCCAACGAAGGGGTTTCGCCATACCAATCACTTAAAATGATTCTTTAACGCAAGTAACATAGAGAGAGAGAGAGAAATATATACAAGTCACCCAATGATATATATTTTCTTTGGTTGGGTTGTTTGGGGGGTGGGGTCTGGCATAGATAAGTTGTGATAATTCATTTTCACATACAACACAAAACCACAAACAATCCTAAGTCTTGCTAGAAAGGAAAGGCAAATTGAATGAACAACAGATACAATGAATTAAGATGGGCTAAAAAATCCCAATGAATCAATTCTTGTAACATGTCCATCGGTTTACGATGTGAACCACAAGGAGAGCCGTCAAGTGTAGCTCTCACTAAATCGCTCGCGTAACTTTCTGGTACAGAAAAATGGGTTTGTCCGACCAGGAAGGTGGTATTTTCACAGGGCTTGCATCGAGTCATGTAAATAATGCATGACTGTGCATGCTGGCGTGTTGGGAAAAGTTCTTGATGAAGGAGTGCCGCGATTCTATTGACTCTAGGACGGAATGGTAGTATGTAGCTGAGTAGCATACCTACCCAAGTACAAAGAGCAAGAAAGCTGTTGCTCAAAGAACGGTGTTGCTTTGATACCTGTGGTTGGAACTATGCAGTTGCTAGTACCACTTATGGCGAAAAAGCTTTCGCAAAGGGACTTTAGCAATACTGAACCTTGCAACTTGAACTTGAATTAATATCGAAAGGGGCTGTTTGGGAGAGTCCTAATTAGAAAAGCACAAAGTCACATGATATACAACAAACAGCGCAAACACATGGTGCTAAAAACAAGCTAGTGGGAAAATTTTCCCAGACACTAGCGAGAATTAGCGTCCTTTTGGGGTATATATACTTCGCTCCCGAGCATCTGTTTTTGCTCCTTATACGATCTTACTTCATAGAATCAGTGTGTATACCTTTTACAACATCACCGCCACAACAACAAACTGACTTTCCTTAATAGTTTCTAAAGTTATCGTCCTCTTCTGAGTTTTCTACGAAAGCTACAGACTCCAACCCAGACGATGAGCCGATCCTCGATGCCCCAAAGTGAAGCCGTTTACTTTCGCACTGCCTGAAAAGGTGGCGGTTCTCCTAGAGGGAACTGTATAGAAAGTGGTGATGATCTTGGCCCACTCACCTTGGCTTCTGTCCGGGTGCTTGGGAGGGTGTCGATGGACGTCTGATGGGCTTTTTTTCATTGCCTTCCCTGGGTTTCCCAGGGCTGCGAAGAAAAAACTTTTGTTGAATCCAACGGGTGTGCAGGGGTTATGTTGCAATAGACCCGGCCGAAGCCCGCACAACCGAGCCCTGCTGGTGCTAAAATGCCCATGTTGACACCTGCGATTACCAGAAACGAACTCTTGCATTGGCATCGCAGACAGTACTATAGATTGGCAGGGGTTCAGTCATTGCGGAAGTATTCATCCGGAAAATGGGCTCTTGCAAAGCATCGTATTCGTGGTATGAAAGGTTCTTTGGAATGTTAGGCTTGAAAAGAGAGGCCAACTAATCTGTGATGCTGCTTCACCAGATCCGCAGAAATATTAAAAGGGATAGCAATCACGTGTAGACATGATCTTGTATTCTGGCGAAGTAAACCTTTCACTTCCTCAACGGAGGCCATTCTATTCTATTATACCATGGCTTTTCCTCTTGAAACGAGATACTATCCATATTGATGCATGACATTAGACCTGATCAGCTGCTCGTAGTTGAAGGTGGAATCTGGCCGGTTCTAAAGGCGGTAAAGCAAGCATCTATGTTATAAAAAAACACTTTGGTATCCCTTCGAGTGCCACGGGTGAATTTAGCGTCTCGCTACTATCTTTTAAATACAATTGGCAATCGGAGCAAATATACGTGAGTTTGGCTGGCTGTCAGCCCTGCACGCTAAAATTCACACCCGTGGTACTCGGAGGGATAATCATCAAAACTAATATGTCGGTCATGCTGCTTGCCCCCCCAGCCGCCGGAAGAGCAGGTAAGCGGAATTGGTGGAATGTCTAATATTTAGACATTCGTGGGGTTTGTGCCTAAGGCATGAATATTTCCACACAATGAGGCTGAGATAGCCGCCCGGCTGGACACCTTCGTGCGAGGTTATCAATCCTGTATAATCTTTGAAATTAATAGTTACTATCCGCAGCGTAATCCAGTGACACCCAACAGGAAATGAAATGCGGCTATGGTGTGCACCAAAGAAACCGTCAAACCTACCGGCCTGAACGTCTGGTCTGGCGAGGCTACGGCTGGACCCGCGCCAATCGTCGAGTAAGTTCAGCTACGCGATGAACTTGAACATAACATTACTGACCTGCTTAGCGTTATCGCAGTCCAAGGTCTAGGTTCGCATCCATTCTATACGTGGGTTAAGAAGGTACCGACAACGGCACCAACCACTACCAAGCCGACAAGGCTCAGGGACAAGGCACAGTTTTGGAGGAACAAGCAGCCACAAGATACAAGCGGGGACGATGTCACCGAGGTGATGTGGCTACGGGATTTGCTAGTGCCTTTATTTCCGAATGCGCGGATTGCTACCTACAGCTACAAGTCAGACTGGAAGGATCGTGGTGTTCGGACAGACCTATACGACTGTGCAAGACAATTCTTAGTTGACTTACGGCAGTTTCGGCAGAGGGAAAACGTGAGTAGTCCCCGAAAATATCAAACTAGTAGACTAGATTATTAAAGCAGGGCAATAGGAACGCCAGAGACCAATTGTTTTAATCGGACATAGTCTTGGAAGCATTGTTATTCAGCAGGTATGTTACTGCAAATCCATAGATATATACCTTACTCACTCGTTAGTGAAGGCACTTGTGGCCGCTGTGCATGAGGATGACTTGGTAGAATTGCGTCTTTCTGTTGCAGGCATAGTATTTCTCGGCGGCCCTTTCCAAGGAAGTTATACAGCATCTATTGGATGGGGCCTAGCCGAGCTCTACGGAGGTGATTCTACATTATTAAGGTTTTTGGAGAAGGACAGTGATAGTCTATTCGAACTGTCTAGACAATTCTGGGGCAGTTATAAAGCCTGGGATATTGTGTGTTTCTACGAGATGATCAAAAGCAAATATGGACTGATCAACGTAAAGGTTTGTCTATACACTCTTTGTGAACCTCTCCCTACTAACTACATAGGTGGTGAACCCGCAGTCAGCGAGCCTGGTTGGCAAACCGATGATACCCCTTAATACTGATCACTCGAATCTTAATAAGTTTAGCGGCAAGAATGATGAGAGCTTTTTGCGAGTTTTACCTGAAATTCAAAGAATGGTTAACGACGGACCTTCGGCTGTAGCTGAACAGCGTCGTAGTTATAGTATATAGCCTATCTCGAGAATTTATTTTCTGCTAACAGCTGCTCTAGAACCTAGCGGGGAGAAGACCCCATCGTCGACAGTGCCATTTCGCCAGGACCCAAACTTCGTTGGAAGGAAGGACATCCTGGAGACGTTGGGGTCGAAATTCTCTCAGCGAGATCGTCACCAGCGCATTGTCCTTGTAGGGTTAGGCGGAGTAGGGTATGTATTTTCTGCTTGCTCGCTCTTTGCTTGGTACTAATATGTAGTTAGTAAATCACAAATTGCGATCGAATTCTCGTATCGGCTGAGAACGCTCAATCCTCAAACCTGGATCTTCTGGGTACACGCAAGTACTGCGGAAAGGTTTGAGCAAGGTTATAAATCTATAGCTGCGAAATTAGAGCTACCAGGATGGGACGATCCAAAGACTGATATCCTCGATCTCGTTCAGAGGTGGTTGAGTGACGCCAATAGTGGTCGCTGGTTTCTAATACTCGATAATGCTGACGATGTTGATGTCTTTTCCCCACTACTGGACCAGGACATTGAGCACCGATCTCGCCCGCTGTCGAGTTATATCCCACAGACCGTGACAGGATCGGTCCTCATAACGACAAGAGACCGCAGAGCCGCATCGTGGCTTAGTACAGGATATGCTAGTGCGATTGAAGTCGAAATTATGCCGTCAGAAGATGCTGAGCAGCTGCTTCATACGAAAATTCCCGATGACCTCTCGTCTGCCCTTGAGCGGGCAGAGCTAGTTCGCGAACTCGACTACCTCCCACTCGCTATTATTCAAGCAGCCGCATATATCGGTGCACGAGTAACACGGTTGACAGTCTCCAAATACCTGACGATATATCGTGGAGGCGAAGGAAATCAAAGCAGACTACTGGACGAGGAATTTGGAGACCTGCGGCGGGATCCAGGCATGCCTAATTCGGTCATCCGGACATGGCAAATCTCCTTCAATCAGATCAAAGCAAAGTGGCCCTCAGCGGCGGAACTCTTGTCTCTCATGGCCATGCTCGATCGCCAAGGGATTCCAGATTTCTTATTACATGCCAGCTATCCAAACATTCTCGATTTTGAAGACGCATTGCATCCTCTCCACGAGTTTTCGTTGATCTCTATCGAAAAGGGAGGAGCAAAATTCGGGATGCATCGACTTGTACAGCGCGCTACACGAACATGGCTCTTGCAGGATAAGGAGGTTGAGCAATGGCAAGGGAAGGCGTTAGAGTTGGTCTCAAAGAATTTCCCAAATGGAGACTATAGTAATTGGGACATATGCGGGATGCTGTGGCCTCATGCCCAAGAAGTATTAAAGGCGACAATTATCTTGGATGGTTCTTATCTTGCACAAGCAGCACTCTTATATTACATGGCATGGTATAGCTGGTTACAAGGCCGTTATGATATTGCAGAGATACAAAGCCAAGAATCTGTGCAGATCCGGGAGCAGAAACTCAAATGCAATGACGTTAAAATACTAGAGAGTGTTGGACTGTTAGGTCTCGTGCTTCAATATCAGGGCAAGTACGACGAGGCCGAGACGATGAACCGGCGAGCGCTGGCGGGGAGAGAGACGGCGCTTGGCCCTACGCACCTTTCGACGCTGACGAGCGTGAGCAACCTCGCTCTTGTGCTCCGGTATCAGGGCAAGTACGATGAGGCCGAGACGATGAACCGGCGGGTGCTGGCGGGGAGAGAGACGGCGCTTGGCCCTACGCACCCTTCGACGCTGACGAGCGTGAACAACCTTGCCAGCGTGCTCCAGTATCAGGGCAAGTACGGCGAGGCCGAGACGATGAACCGGCGGGTGCTGGCGGGGAGAGAGAGGGCGCTTGGCCCTACACACCCAGAGACGCTGACGAGCGTGAACAACCTCGCCAGCGTGCTCCGGTATCAGGGCAAGTACGACGAGGCCGAGACGATGAACCGGCGGGTGCTGGCGGGGAGAGAGACGTCGCTTGGCCCTACGCACCCTTCGACGCTAACGAGCGTGGACAACCTCGCCGGCGTACTTCAGGGCCAGGGAAAGTACGACGAGGCCGAGACGATGAACCGTCGAGCGCTGGCGGGGTATGAGAGGGCGCTTGGCCCTACGCACCCTTCGACGCTGACGAGCGTGGACAACCTCGCCGGCGTACTTCAGGGCCAGGGAAAGTACGACGAGGCCGAGACGATGAACCGGCGAGCGCTGGCGGGGAGAGAGAGGGCGCTTGGCCCCACGCATCCTTCGACGCTGACAAGCGTGAGCAATCTCGCTCTTGTGCTCCGGTATCAGGGCAAGTACGATGAGGCCGAGACGATGAACCGGCGGGTGCTGGCGGAGAGAGCGACAACGCTTGGCCCTACGCACCCTTCGACGCTGACAAGCGTGAGCAACCTCGCCAGCGTGCTCCAGTATCAGGGCAAGTACGATGAGGCCGAGACGATGAACCGGCGAGCGCTGGCGGGGAGAGAGACGGCGCTTGGCCCTACGCACCCAGACACGCTGACGAGCGTGAGCAACCTCGCTCGCGTGCTTCAGGGCCAGGGAAAGTACGACGAGGCCGAGACGATGAACCGGCGGGTGCTGGCGGGGAGAGAGACGTCGCTTGGCCCTACGCACCTAGAGACGCTGACGAGCGTGTTTTGCCTTGCAGATTTACAAGAGGCTCTAGACAACCCCGAGGAGGCTGCGGTCTCCTATCAGAGAGCGCTTGCAGGCTATAATAAAGTCCTTGGCCCTCATCATACTACAACTGTAACATGTTTTGAGCGATATTCTTCGTTGCTAAAGAGAAACCCAGGGATCACTGCGCAGAACATAAATCTAATATATTCATAGCCTTATATTTTGTAAATATGGATCTAATTATCTACCTTGAAGAATTAAAGGAATAGTATATAACTTAATAGTTGTAGTAGTTGAGGTTGCTATGTTACGGATCACCTATATTTTAGGGTACACTTGCGTCGACCGCTAGGGCCCACTACAACACCGAAAATTAATAAGAATGATGTGAGAGGTGGTTGAACCGCAATTGAGGATCAATCGAAAAGCAATTAATGGCTAGTGAACGAGCAGTTGAGCATTATCAGATAGCTATCAGAGAGCGTTAGACGATGATCAACTTATCTATTTGGCTCCTCGCTTATTGCAAACAAGCTTTGCAAAAAGCCCGACTACTCTAAGTAGCGCCTGCCATCCATGGATTTGGGGTAGGTACCCGTCGCGGCCGACGTCATCCCAAACCACTGTGTCTTCGTTCTAGGACATGCTGCACTGCAACCAAAATATGTCTTATCACTGAAGCTCTCGTCCGCTTCATCCTTGGTTGTCGCCCCAGAGAGATTTGTCTACCAACGTAGTTCAACCTCCACTGCTGTGAAGGTTTACTACTTGTTCATACAGACAGAATACGAGCCACGCTATGTCAAAAACACATTTCATTCGCGCCGTTCTACCCGAGAATTCATTGATGGGGCAATCTCGACTAAACGAACATTCATATTAAATTTGCGCAGCAAGAAGAAGCTCTAGACTTCTGAAAAGAAAAAGTCGTCGACAAGACACCAAGATCCGCGTAGGTATTGAAAACTTGCCTAGCAAATTCTCACTCTTGTATCTACCAAAGCGATCGCTTCTTCACCGACGAGGCGTAGTATATTGCAGCAATGTAGGCTTTCAGATAGTGGGATGTGCTTGAGCAGATTGGTTTGGGTGGAACTGAGATAGACGAGAGATAAGTGAGGTGGCATGTTAGCTGAAGAGAGCTACTTAATTCGTCCCCAGATAGGGAAGTGAGTCAGGCACCCGCTCCGACCTAGAAATCATGGGGGTGGCATACGAATGAATGAGTCACGAGATGCATAATCAAGATATGATCATTAATGCACCTGCGTATGGGAAGAAGAATAGATTCACACCCAACGGGGGAGAGAGGGTGAGAGAGAGAGAGTGTGTGTGAGGATGAACATTGCTAATTCTCAAGAACACTAAGTTAAGACGCCTAGCTATAATAACACAACGCTTTGCAGCAAGTTTTAAACTCAACGCCCGCCGCATCGCCGACGCGGCCGAGCAGGATATCTCGGTACAGTGATATACAAAACAGTTACAATTGCTCAACTGGCCAAAGCAAAAACCCCGGCCCTCGTTAACCAAGTTAGCAAAACGCCCAAGCAAATCCCAAAATACAACGCTTCTCTCTGCTGCATAATCCTGCGCAAGGCCGCCGTTGTGTTGGTCCACCAAAGCCGCTCGCCGAGATCCCTCCTCGCGGTTTTCAATCCCGGCACGCCATCAAGCGAGCGTGCATTATTTTCCATTTGGTACTTCTGCATTACCCCCTTCTCAACTTGCTTGCCGGCCCAATGGCCCAGCGTCTCGCGATCCTCAAAGCTGTCCTCGGGATGCTTCCCCGCGTCACCTTTGATTTCCTTCGCAAGTCGCGGCACGCCGTACCCGCAACTCGTCTGCACCTTCCAGACATCTAGCAGGATGACGGCGCGCGCGCCTTCAACCTTGGTCTTGTCCATTTTGGAAAGGTAGGTGTCGAAGAGCGGATTGTCCCATTCGATGACGCTGCCCTTGCAGAAGAAGCGCATGATTCGCGGTGAGCTTGCAAAGGAGCAGAACATGAGGGTTACCCGCCCGTTCTCATATATGTGGGAGATGGTCTCGGCTCCCGAGCCGGTGGCATCGATGTATGCGCAGGAGTTCGGGGTGAAGATTGTGAAGGTCGAAGCTGGTAGACCTGAGATTTCGTGTGAATTTTCGCCCTCTCAATTATGTTATAGAAGTAACCTTAGCTACCTTTGGGTGATATGTTGATGTGTTGACCCGACACTGGGGCCGATGCTGTATAGAAGAGGGGTTGTGCCATTGCCCATTGTGCAAGGTCGTTGGGGATGTGATCGTAGTACCTGGGCATTGTGATGCGATGGCAAGGCAGAAATCCAACAGACTTAATTGAAATACTGGGTAATGGTATTGGTAAACAGGTCGATCGATGTGGTGCAAGAAAGGACGAGAGCAGAGGGGATTGAGTCTCTTAAGTTGTGGAATGATAAGCTTCCCCACCTCCGCGATAGCGGTTCGGATCGTGCTTTCCGTCGGGCTGCATCTTTCTTTTCTTCTTCCTCAACTCACAAACCGTCCAGTCCAGATTGATGACGATACCTTCCATCATTTGCTGTTGGTGTTCTTGGAACTGATGCATACTGTGTCTGCAATGGATTGGTCGTGTATAAAGGTTGAGGGTAAGCCGCCGTCGTTGCCGCTGGTGGCATCTCGTATGTATACGACTGATCTTGAGGAATGGTATATCCCGATCTTGGTTCATTAATGCTTCTTCTTCTGGCTGTTCGCTGTACACTGGGTCCTGTGGGCTGTGACCTTGAAGTAGGACCCCGAGAAAGGTCGTCTTCGAATACCGGTAGGCGCGTTGTTGTAATGGGTGGACGAGAACTGGATGAGGAAGTAGAGGGCGACGAACGACGACTCTGGCTCTTTGCTTCATCTCTCTCACGTCTCAGTCTCTGATTCTCTTTCTTCAAGTCCTCTACATCTTTCTTCAACAGCCTCTTGTCTTCCATAAGCTTTTCACATTCCGCGTCTACTGCACGGCGATCACGACTCTTCTCTTTGAGTAATTGTTCAAAGTCCTTATTCGCCGTCTCTAAGCCAGCGATTTTGGCGGTTGCATCATCAAGTGCATCCTGGAGAGCGCGCACGCTCCGGCGCTGTTGATCGGTGTCGTAGTAACTGTTAGGCTCGGCTGTCCCGAGGGAGGCCCGTTGGCTTGAGTTGGATGAGCCGATACCTGAGTCCCGACTGCGGTGTGAAGAGTGGCCCTTGGTAGAGCTGGTGTAGCGGACGTGCTTGTCTCCCGGCATGGTGGAGATGGGTGACGGAGACGAATGGATGGATCGACAGGAAGGCTCACGTGAGGGGATAAGGCTTTGCTGCGTTGGCAAGAGAAAACAAAGTAGAAGTGAGGCACGCAATGAGCGGTCAGTCCAGAATAGGGATTGGTATGGAGAAAGTCAATCAGTATAGAGCTGCAGTGCAGGCTGGCGTTCAGTGGAGTCGGCTGGGTTGATGGTGAAATGGATGACAGCCTGAACTGTAGGGGGAAGAGGGTGGTATATAAAGGAGCACCAGTCCGTTGTTGCAGAGGGCAGAGTACAGCTTCTAAGTTTTAGCAGAGCAAAAAGCTTGCTTTGCTGCCTATAGTAAGAATGAAAGGATGCGCGAGGTAGTATGGTTCAACACGTATGAGTCTTATCACCATCCGCCAACCACCCACCCACCATGCTCCTGAACATGGACTAAGAACACAACTACAACTGCTCACCGAAACACCCTCTTGGCATCGAACCTACCGGCCTGCTAGTTTGCGAATGGATGTCCAGGCATCGGCGCACCGATCCCTACCTGCCTTCCTGCCTACCGGTGGTCCATTCTTCATCCTCCGACCAGGACCATCAGAATGCGCAGCCGGGTAAAAAGCGCAAAAACACGCGAAGACACTCACTAAGTGCAACAGACCGAGGCGGGAGACTGTAGACCATGAAAAACCGGGAACTGAGCCATCATCCAATCTTTCTCAGCCTCAATACACCCATCGCTCTCCTGTGAGTGGCTACCAGGCCCAGTTCTCCGACCAAGCCCCCTCTTCTTTCTCAGCCCTTTATCAATTGGGGTCTGAAAGACCTCACTTACCAACCCAGAACTCCCAACCGAAAGGTCGAAGCATGAACGCGCAATTTCCAAATTGCCTTTCAGGATTACGCATGTGCCTTTTTCAGCTAAGTCAGCCCGACCGATGTCGCTATTATTTCAAATCAAGTTTTTTGCCTCTTCATTACACGCACCGCGCGAGAGGGGGAGAGGACGAGCAAGAGCGTGAGGGTGAGAAAGGTTTCGAGAGCGCCAAAAACTGCCTTGCCATGCAACAGATTTAGGCGACCAACGTCCAAACCATCAAGGCAACCAGTCGCCCCCACTACTTTTGACGTATTCAAGCCAATCACAACGCCCAATTCTCGGTCAGTCTATTGAACCCAGCTTGGGTTTTCGTCTGGCACCCAAAGTCGTTTGGGGGGTCTGTTTTGTTCACCGAGATGAAGATGCTTCTTTGGCTGGAATTGACACCGAAGCGGGAATGAAGCACGATCACTAAGAGGGCGTGAACCCAGGGCGTGGGAAGCGAAGGGCGGTGCTGTCTGCTGCGCCAACGCAACGCGCTTACTTTCCAACATGGCATGGCATCATAGAATTAGTGTTATCACGGCTTAGCATCACGGTTTCTGGAGTGCAGCCGGTGAAGGGCGGGAACCGGACTACCGACATGACGGGCGACATCATGCGACATATTGTCCGTTGAGCTTTGCGTGCTACCTTCGTACGACTAGTCGTAGTTTGGAAGATTCTCTCTCGATGTGAGGTGGATCTGAGGCTCTGCTCCCCTTCGTCCCCTACCCCTCTCCCCTCCCCACCTTAGAGTTTTGCTCCTGCTCTCCATCTCGGTCGACGTCTGCCTGTTTCCCAATCCAGGAGATAGGCAGACTCCGGGTATCATTGGTCGTCCCTCTCCTCCCTCCTCCGCTATCTTCCGTTTCCGGCCACGACTCAGGATGTGTTGTCCCATTCCTGCGTCGATCATAGTTTAAGCCTGTTGAGATCGCCCGGGCATGCATACAAATCCCCTTCTCCCTCTCACCTGACCGCAGCCCGTCCTGGAGATTGGGATGCAGAAACCGAAAGTGTCAGAGATGTCAGTCAGGTGCAACAAGCTGAAAAACAATTCAGGGGCAGGTTCGTTGCTGGGTCACGAGATGGGATGGCGTCCGTGATGGGTGTTTGCTGACGGCATGGGGGCTTTCGTCTTGTGTT
Organism: Coleophoma eucalyptorum; assembly: GCA_026120035.1. Lineage (NCBI taxonomy): Eukaryota > Fungi > Ascomycota > Leotiomycetes > Helotiales > Dermateaceae > Coleophoma > Coleophoma eucalyptorum. Next base: position 157,802 of record JALRME010000005.1, read on the forward strand.
GTGGCGAAATCTGGGGTTGATTGGGTTGCTCAGCACGGAGACTAGAGGGAGGGAGGGAGGAAGGGAGGAAGGGAGGGAGGGAGCGAGACGGAAGCAAGCGAGTACCTGATCCTCTCAATCCTGACCACCATTCCCTTTCGCAATGATGATGATGGATTGGTTGTTCGTATCGTGCTGGGTGAGAGGCGTTCCTGATTCTGTCATTACCTGACCACTCTTCCCGATAAGGAAAATGGCTTGGGTTGGCTGCTTGTCTGAGAGGTGGAATGGATGCTCCCATGCTCCCATGCTCCCATGCTCCCATGCTCTCGGTCCTGACCACACCTTTACCTTTCCTATTCCAGAAAATGGTTTAGCTATCCGCATCGTGCTGGATGAGAGGCGACACACCGGATTTCCAATCCTGATAGTTCACGATTCGATGATGTTCCTTTATTTCTGTCCGCCTCCTCCTGTTTGATCTCTGAATAACAGAACCCGTCCAGGCATCAACAGAAAGCAAGCGCTTACTATTTAGAGAAGGGAAAATGATGTGAGCTCCAGGGGGAACAGGGATCGAAAGTTTGAGCTATATATAAGTCTATATCGCTATACAGAGTTGTACGTCCAATTGCCTCCCAATCAGCATAGAGACAGCGCAAGGATTCGGATTGAGCTATATATGTGTGTGTAAATATATATTTACCTCGCTGTACAGAGTTGTACGCCCACTTGCCTCCACTGCCAACGACAGACCTTGCGTGTTTCACACATTTCATTGTGGAGGGTGTGATGTGTTGGTAAGTGCAGTGATAGGCTACGCGGGCCATGATCACCAGCCTGTTAAGAATTTTTAGCACACGCGACCGGTGGTGTTCCCAAGATTAGTGAGTTCATGTCAGTGTACGGCAAGTATCAGCTAGCGATACCAAATTGGGGCTGCGTTCGTAGATCTGAAATGGACTGGGTTCGAGGACGAGCCAAGTTGGGAACAGCGAAGTTGTCTTGGTATGTCCTTGAATTGGATTCTGCTCTAGACTAACTCAAAGACCGCCCGCCATCTTACATCAACCAGCGCTAAGAGCGGAGTGGGAAACAAAATATGAGAAAGATAACGCTTAAGCAAGACAATAACGCCAGGTACAACTTTGTACAGTGTACAGTGTAAAGATACATAAGACGCGAACGCCAAGTTAAACAATCACATCAGATCATACGGACATAGCTTCATTACAAATTAACCCTTCACACCCAAAAATCTCAAAAGAAACCCCCAGAAGAGCGGTAAAAATATTGCCAACAACGCTGCAAAGAAGCATATATGACGTGGGAGAGAAAAGTGTAACAAGTCCACGCTAGTAGACCAAAGTGTGTGTGAGGACCAGAAAGGGGCCGCTGGATCCGAGTAGTATCACGCGTCCATACGGCCTCTGGCGTATTGCCTACTATGGCTGGTGAACTTTCTGTCAGGCCATGATAGGAAATTAACCTTTCAACTGGGCAAGTTCCTTCTCCAACTGAGCAATCAGCAAATTTGTTTTCATCTCGTCTTTCTCTTTCTTAAGCCGCCGATATTCACGTCGAAGAGCAGCATGGTTCTCTGCCGCTTTGCTATTCTCCTTCTTCACCTCCATGGGCTCCTTTCGAGTCGGAGGAGGATGGGAGCTCGTGTGGACATGCTCTCTCTTCTGATTTGTGGCCGCGACTTTCGGCCTGGCTGGGGTATTTAGACAACCTTGTAACCTGGCGTTTTCCTCCCTCTGAGCAACCAACAGCGTCCATGCCTGATTTCTTTGGTTCCGAAGTCGTTGGTTTTCATGTTTGAGAGCAGCATTGTGCTCTGCCGCTTTGGTGTCAGACTTATGCACTGCTACGGGCTCTCTAGTCTTCTGAGCTGTCGTGACAGCTTTCTGCTTGGCTGGGGTATTGGTTTGACCCTTCAGCTGTGCAATTTCGGCAATCAGGATATTCTTCCTTGCCTGGTCTCTTTCTTTCCGGAGCCGTTGATTCTCACGCTTGACGGCAGCATTGTGCTCTTCCGCTGGGGTGTCGGGCCAATGCACTGCTACGGGCCCTCGGGGTTTTGGAGCTGTGGTTGCGACTTTGGGCTTGGCTGGAGTATTACGTGAACTTTTCATGTGGGCGAGTTCATTCTCCTTCTGAGCAACTAGCAGGTGCCTTCTCATCTTGTCTCTCTCGTTCCGAAGTCGTTGATTCTCGCGTTTGAGAGCTGCTTCTTGTTCTGTCGCTTCGTTGTTGTCCTGCACTGCTGCGGGCTCCCTCGTAGCTTTCTGCTTGGTCGAGGTTTTACGAAGGCCTTTCAGTTTGGAGAGCTGCTTCTCCTTTTGAAAAATCAGTAAGTCCCTCCTCGCTTGGTCTCGCTCATTACGAAGTCGCTGGTTCTCGCGCTTGAGATTAGCGTCCGGTACTGCCGTTTGACGTGGCGCCGTTGCGTAGTTCATTGTTGCTATGTTATGAAGAATACTAGGTGCTGGATTCCGTGTTTATACACCACACGTTGTGAGATGTGGGGTTTATAACGTCTGCGAAGCTAGGCTGAATAGTTGGGCTGAATAATTAGTGTACGGTTTCCCAGCAAGGGATGACAATGACACACACTTTGTATATTCAGATGATAGTTCACTCGGGTTTCCACTATAAGAAGAGGAAGGATATATACGAATAATAATATAGAATTCACAGCACTGGCGGAGAAGTCATAATATAGTATACATACCATGCAAACAAGAGCCCTACGACACATCCCGAACCCAGCGCCCTATGCTACCCCTCATCCACTTTATTTTTTCACTTCCGATGAAGGCAGCAAAAAAGAGGTCTCGAACACGTATTACATCATTGGAGGGCTGTGGGCACAAGCGCAGCAGAGCGCAGCGCAGCGCAGTGTAGTGCAGTACGGGTAGAGTGCCCACCAAACTGCCTTATCCAAGTGCATGGGCGAACGGGGGGGGAGAGGGGGGAGCTCACGAACACTGCCCCCTACCAGCTGCCAGCGGATTATGATTCTCGCGGAAGGGGGTTTGTGGGGTAAGGCACCTATTGGATAAAGGGCATCACGATTTGGTTTTTGTTTTGTGCTACCGAGTATGACATGCCGCATTTCACTCGCGACCACAAGGTCCGATGGCATACATGAAAGGGGGTTCGTCGTTTTGGAAAATAGGGTTGGATTTCGCCGGTGACGCATGTGCGACGACGACCTCTGTCAGTCAGCCGGTCGGTCGGTCGGTCGGTTGGCAAATTTTTTCTTTGAACCCCCATTTCCAGTACAGGCATGGATGTAAGGCTCTGAGGCTGAGTAGAGCTCAAGCGATAACCTTTCTGCAAATTGTGAGAATGGATGGCTCTCTGCCGGGTAATTTTCTTTTGCACATGGGAAATATTTATGGGCTGACTTGGGATAGGATGCAACATTGCATCATCTACGCAATGACCTTAGAATCCTAATGTAGTGAGCCCAAGCTTTTCGGCTGTGAGACTCGATATGAACTCCTCGTTGACTTAAGAGTTTGGGTGACAAGTCGCTTAGAAGATAAGGAAAGGCGGACTGCGATTAGGTTCAAATGACCATCTCCATACTTCTGCTCTGACCACGGAACCACCAGTCCCGGTATTCGGCGATCAAAAGTCCCTTTATACAGTGGAATACTCTGATGGGCCTTTATTGGAGGCGGACAGCGTCCTCATTGTGCCCAGTTCCTACAAAACAGTCTTCACATTGCGATAGATATGGTGCATTTATTGAGAAATCCCAGTTACAAAAGTCATCCGGCATGCCTTGATCTAAAAGCTAAATATACCCAACTAGACATCTGAACCTTTCTCAGTCAGTAATCCAAAGATATGGTATCAGGCGTACTCACATGCAATGATAAGAAGCATTCTTCCTTCCATAATCTCAATGTAACCAAATAGCATCTCAAAACCTAGCGAACTTGAAATCGCAGGAAGAGAGATGCGCAATGTTGGGGCCACGGCGCGGTAAGTGCTTGCATAGAAGCGGAAACCAACTGATACAAGGAATTTGCACTTTGCCGGAATTTATCTTAGAGAGCCAACAACCATTCGAAGGATTGAAACAGAACCTCATAGCTGAGCTGATTGTGTGTGATATGGACGAGTGTTGAAGCATTTGTGTAGTCTTGACTGTCTGGGGTATCCTATGTTACGTTGTCAGATTGAGATCATTGTCAAAACCGATGTAGGCTTACTTTGTCGTCCGCACTCTTTCCCCTCTGTCCCAGAATAGTCGTTCAGACTTCCTCTGTTGTGTCTAATATCCATACGCCCTCAGATCCGGTCTGTATCCAAGATCCCCCAAAAGGGATCGCAAGTAAGCGACAGCACCGTCTTTATTTAGGATACGACTGCCCGCAAGAGCCAATTTACTTTCACTCTCCCTCAACTTTCTACGTAACTGCTCCACATCTACACTCTTGTTCTCATATCGCTGTCGATACTCGTCACGGTCGTCATTGGTACGTTTGAGCAAGCGAATTCGCTCTTTCAACCTCTTTACTTCATCTACGACCGCATCGAGTTGGCTCTTCAAATACTTGATTTCTTCCATACGCATATCCAATCGTCCACGCAGGCCTCGACAGTGGTGATGCTCATCCTGTAGTCGGTCATTTTTGATCTGCAGGTTTTGGATCTCCCATTGTTGAGCCCGGATGTGGGATTGTTGTCCACGTAGTTGTTCGTTTTCTCGTTTGAGCCTTGCAATCTGCTCTTCGGCGTCGTTGAGTAACTCACGATTCGAGGCGTTGTATGACGATGAACGTCGATGTCGAGAGCTCATAACGACAAATTCTCGTCCGTATCGATCGCGTTCAATCCAACCTTTCCTGTGAGGCATAGATAGTGAAATATTATTGCCTATATTGAAAGGCCGTCGAGGTTTGATCAATCAAAGGCTTATTTCCTGGATGATCAAGACCCACTATATCTCCTATGGATGTATGCAAGTATGATGTGCAGTGAATGAGAGTATTGGATGTGAAATGCAGAAGAGCGGATCAATGAGAATGAAGAAGAGCAAGCCAGATATATGGTGCATGGTTGCCTGGGTTTACGTGTTATCCTCTATCCTCTACTGAAAGAGAGAGCCTCGTCTCAAGGGCGGGCTTCTTCTGATTGACCACACCATCTTCAATGTATGTCTACGTTTCGGTGTGCTAGGCCTGGAGGCCGCGAAGACAGGAGTCCTTGTTAAGGCTGAGATTCTTATTCAATGAAAGACAGGCTTTGAATGGGCAGCGTTTCCCGATTGTTGCATAGAACAACTTTTCGCCTAGTTTGGGAGTAGAACAAAGGAAACAGAGTTAGGACGACATTTGTCTCACTGCCTATCCTTTGAAAGTTCGACTCATCGACAATGGATTAACTAGTAGACTGTGCCGTTTTCTTCCCTGCTATAGCCTGTAAATTAGACCCTGGACTTCAGCTGGCTTCCCAGGGTTGAGTTGAGGAGGTTGCTCATGGTGGTACAACCTTCAAGCCCGCAAGCTCGCAACCCAAGACGGCGAAAATGTCAACTACGGAAGATGTGCTACCCCCGTCCAATTGCTTCCACAACCAAGACGGAGAGTTCGGGTAAAAGGAGAAGAATTTTGTGTGAATGAATGATAGATGGTGTAGGGGGTCGCATCAGCCTCATTGTGGGGTCCGCGACGGCGGAGGGCTGAAGAAGCACAGCCACGGCAATATCTTCAGAGGCGGATTGGGCTTGATAACATATCATGCTTGTGTGCAGGACTATCCTCGAAGAATGAAGATTGCTTTCAAATTGTAGATTACGTGAGACGCAGCGGAATGGATGGCTGCGTTAACCGCGACCTTGTTGGGGGCTCTATGATTCCCTCTTCGTGGCGTGAAGCTGAAGGGATACGAGACAGGATAGTCAAGGGGAGCAATCAGAGGTTGGGCTTTCGAGAACTGCACAGTGTGACCACTTGGTAACTTCACATCGGCCTAGATCTCGTGATTATTCACCAGATGGTGGCTTTGAACATTTATGCCTCGTCCTGTCTGGAATTGAGTTGCCACCAAGTCGCCAAATACTAAGCACGGGAGTGCAAGGATCTCGGTGTGGTCCTAGATGGATAACTCATGGCGGATACTCCACAGAGATTCTAGGGAAAGACCTGGAAAGAGCTCGAGGAGTCTAGGTTTCAGAGAAAGGTCGAAGAAGGTTGTCCTCGTGAAGACGATGTCGTGCCCATGCCTTGCTTTTTCCACCGAATTGCTTACTAAGCCACAATAGTGCCGATGCTATCACTAAGCTCGAGTCTTCAAGACAATCAGCAAAGGGTCGAATACTTACAGTATCAAGTAAAGCTATTGAACTTCGAATACACAGGTCACTTCTCAATAACATATGTCATTTCAGGTTTAGAAGCTTCAACCATGCAAATCATAATCTCGGATTGTATGTGACCAATATGCTTATATATAAATCCATTCCACCGTGCGTATCTTCAGCACAGCGTAGCCCATATTTGCATTCTTCTGAGAAGAAAGGTAACGGTATAGTTGTACAAGGGTAGTCCCCAACGCCAGAATCCCATGCCCAAGTGAGCCCATCCATCAGAACGCCAATTCGTTAAAAGTCAAGTATCCTGTGACCCATCATGCTAAAATCGTCATTACAAGAAGTACTCGCCAGCTCCACGACGTCCTGGTGGGACGGCTCTTTGGTCTTCGGGAACAGCGCTGAAAATGGTGAACTTAGGGTCTAGGTCCTCGCCCACGTTCATGATTGATGCAACATTACCACAGCGGTAACAGTAGTTTGGTGCTGACCAGACCGTGACAACAGATTTCTCGTCGAAGTGATACTGCGAGTGTCAGAGCAGATTCTAATAATACTGATATAAACATACCTTGTAACCCTCGTTGACAAGTTGATGGGCGCGTGCAATAAGCTTGAGATCATTGACTTGATTAAATTCTTTGGCAACTTTGGCTCCAAACAACCAACCTGCACCACGAGGAGAAACAGACCATTGAGGAACGTCTTCTGGATCAGACCAGACAAGGTCGCAGAAAGCACCTTCGTGAGGAATCTCCTGCGCACGGGCAACAACACGAATTTGATCAACGGTACGAATCTCTGGACTCAAACCACCGTGAACGCAAAGAATCTCACCATCAACGATAGCAGCGAGAACTAAGAAGTCAAATACTTGGCAGCAGGCCTTCCAGACTGATGCGTTTCCATACTTTTGTTGGCATTCCTCGTAGAATCCATAGACCTGAGTAATTTGGCGGGATTCGTGGTTACCTCGAACGAGGGTGATACGGTCTGGGTACCTGGGAATGTTAGCTTGACCTGGAAGAACCAGCGATATACCTACATTGCCTTCAAGCACAATAATAACGTGAAAGTTTCCAGACTGAAGTAACCTCGATCAACAAAGTCACCAAGGAAGATGAAGTTTTGCTCTCCATTTCCAGAAACAGTATTGACGCCAATGCCAGAGTCACCACCGGTAGATGTAGCACGGTTTGATGAGCCAGCAGTACGAGGACGTCCACGAGGCTCATCATCATCTTCATCTCCCGTATCGCCAGCAGACTCGATGCCACTGTCTGAGCTGCGGATCTTCTTCTTTAGCTTTGGGTCGGTGATTTCTGTGGGAGGCTCAATATCGGACGAGGTGATAACGGTTGTGGGTGCTTCAACATTTGTCTCTCCGGGCATACCACCTGCAACACGGAACAGCTCAAGCAAATCGTAAAATTGCCCGTGGATGTCACCACAGATCGTAACAGGTGTGGCAACTGGTTGAATGTTTGATTCTGGGCACGTCAGCAAAATTCGCGTCCCAATTCAGATGACGGACCCTCCATAAGACACTCCTTGACCATCTCGCACAACTTCTTCATGATAGCCTCTGGCAAGTACTTGCATTGCTTGGCCTGTTCAAGCCATTCTTCCAAGCCAGCGCTTGGTGTGAGTTTCGCTGGACCTGGTTGGGGGACTGGTCGATTGGCCATATTGAGCACAGTAAAGATTAGTGGGGGTGGCCGGGTAGGCAAAGGGTCTCTGGAGATCCTGCAGTTTGTCAGGGAGCGTGATTTTATGAGTTGCGTCTTCTGAGTCGTGTCTAGCCGTGCTCGTGCTTCAATATTAGGATGCGACACAAGTTGGCGTCTACTAATGTCGCTCTGATCTGAGATCGAAGGTCTTCGGACGGGCCGGGTGCATAATATTCCGGCATCGTCAACCTTATCGTTATCTCGGACCGGGATTTAGCCGATATGCGAATATCAAGCCAGCGCAAGGAACATTGGAAGTTGTGAGGAAAGAGACGTTTTGTCAACGTTTGTTGTGTTGTGCCACGACAATACAATATTGACTCGGGTGGCATAGGCGGAAAAGAGTCATTGTATGACCCTGTGAAGAAATACTCACGTAAAAAGCTTTGATCCCAGGCGCCAGCGCAAATATGGCTGCCCAAGTACGTCCTCAGACGAATGGTCTCCTACCCATCGTAGTCTCCCAAACGTCCACCAATACACCCAAAACCAGCACAATGAAGCCGCCATCGCCAAAACTGAAGGTTATTGTACGGAGACTACCCCCTGGTCTTACAGATACCGAGTTTACTACGATCCTTGGCGAAGAGTGGAAGCTTGGAAGTGGAAAGGTGGATTGGTTCTTGTATAAGCCTGGGAAGGACTCGAAAGAGTATGTGAAACTATCCTAGCTGCACACCTATACTAATGTAATAATAGTCCATCCAAGCCATCACGTCCGTCTCGAGCCTATCTCCATCTTACCAGCGGCGACCATTTAATCAGTCTCTCCGATGCCGTACGCCAGCTGAACTTTGAAGACGCCTTAAACACCTTCAACAATCCTTGCCTTATTGGACCCCCGTCTGTTGAATTTGCTCCGTATGGGCGTGTGCCAGGAGGAAGACGCCGAAATGACGCCCGTGCTGGAACCATAGATCAGGATCCTGAGTTCATGGCGTTCCTGGAAGGTCTTGCAAATCCAACTACAACAGTTGAACCCAGTGAAGCCGAGGCTGCAAAGCCAGAGAAGGTCACCACAACACCGCTTGTACAATTCCTGAAGGATAAGAAGGCAAACAAGAGCAAGGAGGCCGCAATAAAGCTAGCTAAGAAGCAGGAGGCGAAGGGCAAGGGGAAGGAAGCTGCAAAGGAGAGTGCCGAGGAGAAGAAAACCAAAGATGGAAAAGCAGATAAGCTGGTAGAGAAGGCCGCCAAGGAGACTGTCAAAATTCTCAACAGACAAGCTGCTTCACAGAAGAAAACCAAGTTTGACGCAGTCAAAGCTGCCGAGGAAGCTCCAGTGGTTGTCAATTCTGCTGGAAAGTCTGTTAGAACGTTCGACCACGTTCCACCTCGTCAGAGAAGCGCCGTTATTGCTGCTGCAAATCGCATGTTCAAGCGTGACATCAATATGGCAATCAACCAAAATAATGAAAAGGCGACTACTTCCGCTAAAGATACCTCGGAGAAGGGTGGAAACCCAACACCAAAAGCTGCTACTTCCAAAAGGCGAGGCAAAGACTTGGATGAGAACAAGAATTCCAACTCTGCTGCATCTCCAGCTGCAGCTCCAATGGTCTTGCTCAAGAAGCCAGCGGCACCATCCCCTGCTACTTCCGGCCCAGCATCCAAACCTACGCCAAATCCACCAAAACCAGCCTCTGCTCGAAAACCACCACCGGTTTTAGTGCCATCTGAAGGAGCCACTCGGGCATTTGTCAAGCATGCAAATCCATCTCAAGGTGTTACAGAAGCACTGTTGAAGGAGGCAATGGAGAAGTTTGGTGGGGTAACTCTGGTTGAGATTGACAGAAGAAAGGGGTTTGCATATGTTGATTTTACTGAGCCAGAAGGTCTCAAAAAAGCAATGGCTGCGAATCCAACTTCGGTTGCGCAAGGAACTGTTCAAGTCATGGAAAGAAAGGCAGATAGAGCTGAGCGGGCACCGGCACCAGCTAATCCACCAGCAAAGAAGCAGCCCTATCAAGCGCCAGCTCGAGGTGGCAGAGGTAGCGGAGGCGCCGGACGAAGAGGTGGGCGGGGAGGTGGTCGAGGTGGTCAAGGTAGTCAAGGCGGTCAAGGAGGTCAAGGTGGCTCATCCGAGAGCTCGAAGCCACCAGCAGCTTCAACTACCGGACCAGCAGGGAAGTAGGTATTTCAGGGAGGCCAGGTATACAAGATATATCCAGAGATCAGAAGAGACCAAGACAGATCGTCAAGGCATCTATCAGCGAGTATCTCGATCATCCTCGCCGGGTTCCGGTTCAAGATTTGTGGCTTGTTTGGAGATTGATATCTGATCAATACATTCGCCTGTCTTTACCGGATCCGATTCTGAGAGACGAAATTGATCCCGTCGGACTCTTACTTTTTTGTCACGCGCTGATTTCACAGGTATATTTCCGGTGGGGATTAAGTTATTCTGGCAGAGAATGCAAGAGAATTGGAATCTCTTTTTGAGCACGTGGAAGTAGCTGGTTCAGTAGCAGTTCCTTCGGTGTCTAGACCGGAAAGTATGCAAGCCAGTAGCTCTACAATATGATCCTGTTCCAGATCTTGACTACAGACTCACTTTCTACTTTAAACGTGATATTTCTCAATGACTTCGATAGATCACGAGCAAAGGCGTTAGGTTTGATCAAGTGATACAGGGAGCATTTTTCAAATGGTTGGAAAGACAGATATTATCTATCTTCTAGACTGCTGGGATAATCCAAAAGAAATTTATTCGATGGCAGTGAGCTGTAAAAACTCTTCTCTTATGCGACAACAACGCACCTGCTTGATTTCGTTGCTATTACAATCGCTATCCAGGAAGAGCTAATGCTAGCTCTTGCCACAATAGATATCGGTAACATCACCGAGATAAATTCATAAATAGACCAGGATAATTTATTATTAGGCCATCTGAGAAAAACCAGTTTTCTCAGTGTGAAGGACTAGAGGAGGATCGCTTAGATACTCAACAGTACCCGTGGCACGGACCGACAGAAACAACTGCATGTTCTATGGGATGAAAACTCCATGGAAGGAATTGAGCTTCTTAAACTGCCTGAAGTTGTAGTTAGGATCAATAAATCAAACAAAGTCATTGGCTGCATGCGCGGAATGTACTGCAGTAGTTGTGAAACTCCCAAATGCAAGAGTATTGAGTATCAGGCAATATCGGGAAACGCCATTGGTCCTGCATTGTACGCTGCATGTGTAAATGGGCACGTGGATTTTGTGAAGTTTCTTTTATCTCGTGGTGCTGGTGCCGAAATCCTGATAATGAGATACAGTAGTCCGGTGGAAGTTGCGCAGCATTTGAAGCACTCGATGCTATTGAAGTAACTCAGGAACATGCGAGTTTATAGGAATATGAGGACGACCAAGTATTTGCCAGTCTGAACCGGAATGAGACTGATCTAGTGGAAGAAGTTAATTTAATTTGAGATAGAAGGAATGATTTGCAAAGCTTTAACAGTTCAGATCGCATTATCACATATGCCGTAAGGCATTAACTGCTCGCCAAATTTGTTGTGCTCGCTTATGGAATTTTCACAAGCAACAGCAAAGTCGAGGGAGACTAATTATTCCTACACTACTTTCCCTTGCAGTGTCTATTAAGCCATTTTAAAACCAAGGATCATAATTCTTTGCCCATATATCCATTTCCTCCGCATTTAGGATTGTATTTCACAACATAAGTCATTTTGCATAACTCTAGATTCTTAGGAACATATTGTGTATTACGTCGAGATATGGGAGATGCTACTGATTCAGTCCTTGTCACTAGATATTCAAGAAGGCTTGCGGCAGGCACTTCTAAACAGCAACCACACTATTGAATGTAGCCACTTCCTTATAAGAGCTTGTGACTTTGCCATAAGAACTAGTGGTTGTAGAACAAGTCGAAAAAGTCAGAGGTGCTTCCAGTGTACATTGCATTGGGTAAGCATACAAATTGCTCCTAAATTAATATAAAGAAACCTTGTAATTGACCAAACCAGTCACTTATAAGAAGCCTTTATCAGGTCGGCTGCCTGTTCGTCACAATTTTGATCAGCATCAAACAAAATCCTTTCATCTCAAAAAGGAAAAAACGCAGGAAAAAATCCCAAGATAAGAACTGACCTTTTCAGCGACAGCATAAACAGTTGACTGTATATGACAAGCGGGCAGCATTGGGATTACGCTGGCATCCACAATCCTCAAATCATGCACATCATACACTTTCAAGTCTGGGTCAACCACGCCACCTAGATGTTTCGGCAGCATAGATGCGGTTCCGACGTGATGGTGTATTGTTGATACTCCAGCTCTGATAGCATCTCCAATCTCGCTTGTTGTTTTGACTGTCGCACCTGGTAATATCTCCTGAGCACTTATCTCCTGGAGAGCATGTGTCGCCTGAAGGACCCGGTCAAACTCGACACCCATAACCATCATTGACAGGTCCAAAGGATTCGAAAAGTACCGGGGATCTATCTGAGGAATGTCAAAGGGAGAGGTGCTGTTTATGCGGATCGTGCCTCTGCTGAACGGTTGCAGGAGTACTGGAATTATAACTGAATCGCTTAAGATAAACTCCAAATGTGCCGACGCGTTTGATGAAAGCTCTCGCACCAGCAGTGAATGTTGGAGTAAATAGCCCTTAACCACACTGTCATCAATATTGGCGGGGAGATACTGCGTTGGAAGTTGTGCAGTTGCCATAGATTGAAGTGTCTTGGCGCTTCCGTTGCTCGCAAATGTGTCTAAAGGAAGAAAGGCAATAAAGTTGCCGCTTGTAGTTGTATATGGCCCTGGAAAGCTTTAGCAAGATTCGTAGCAAGATCTTGCACAAACCTTGTCTTTCAGTGTCGTACAATGCCCGTTGCTCAGTATTCCAGGTCGCGTTGCTTAAATTAGTTGTAGATACTGCGATATTGACTAGAGACCCGTGCATTGCATTAGCATTGATAGAAGTGATCAGAAGTTCTTCAGCTATAAGTCTACTAACCAGATTGAATAGTAGTATACAGCAGGTGATCTTGATAGTTTGCTCCGACTCCAGGCAAGTTCACCAATGGTTCAACGCCAACCGAGTTTAGGTGAGTGGCATCTCCAATACCAGAAAGTTGCAAAATTTGTGGAGTACGCAGCGTTCCAGCAGCCAAAATAACCTCTTTTCTAGCTTTAACATATTGTCTTGTCGAGTTCCCATTCATCACATAAGTAACACCTGTAGCAAAATATTTTGACTGACGAGCTTCGATATTCAGCTTAGTGACTTGAGCTTGGGTCAAAATATGTAAGTTCGGTCGTGATGGAAGGTAATATCCTCGCGCCGTTGAGCGAGACTCATCATTTGGATTCAAGGACAGTGCAAACCAGTAACCACCTACTGCGTTACCGCCCATTGAGTCTCTCAGAACCTTGATACCAAGCTCTAACATAGCCCTCAAGAAGTTTCCTGTCAGAAGTCAATGGCTGAGTCAAATATAATTTTTAGGAGGAAATGCCACTGACTCGATGATGGCCATACGAAAGGTGGAAAGCTCGAGTGCACATATCCTTCATAACCATGATAAGCAGGATTATATTCAATACCCCACTCCCTCATTAGCTCTTCCCCTGGAGGTGTGAAGTTTTCGGCTTTCTTGAAATAAGGGAAAAGGCCATTGAAGCTCCAGCCAGGGTTACCTAGCTCCTCCCATCGATCATATTCAATCCTCGACCCACGATCGTAAACCATACCATTAAGGACACTTCCTCCGCCGACAACTTTTCCTGCCGGAGTTTTCACAGAGCGACCTCCAAGCTCAGGTTGGGGAACTCCTGTCAAGTTCCAGTCATACTTTGTCCCTTGTGGTCCATTACCTAGAGCGGGAATATTTGCAGTCGTCAACAAGGGTATGGTGATGAAATCCTCGTGCTGATCACTATAAAGTCTCAGCTTTTTATAAAAGACCAAATCAAATCAGTGAGTCGCATAGCAGAAAATATTTAAAGACTTACAAATCTCCTGCCTCAATAACAAGTACAGTTGTATCTAAAACGTTAACGTGATTAAGATGTATATTTGACATCCTTACCTGGATTCTCGCTCAACCTGTTGGCAACCACTAATCCACTTGTACCACCTCCGACTATCACAAAATCGTAGATATCCAGTACATAAGACGGGCTTTTGAGAGTCTTGCCATAAAACGGTATCTGTGCATTAGCGACAGATAGATACGACACTATGGGTAACAAGATGCAGTAGAGCTGCAACATATTGTTTGATTTTGCGAGCGATTTGGAAGCACACATGAAAGCGGACATTCTGGTGGATTTATTCTCAGGGCAGATCCCACATTTCAGCTGCCGATGCCTTGCATTACACTAGCAACTATATGGTTGTGCTGCAACCCCAACAAGGCTCCATTGTAACCGGCTCATATATTTATTGCTTTGCATGATTGGTGACTGAGATGCGCTTCATAAGCCAGATGCAACAAGTTACCTTGCATACATATTGGCTGCATAAAGTCTAGGTCTTGGCGGTACGAATTGAATCATTTATTGATAAGTACATTAACAAGACCCTGCACTGAGGGATAAAAGCAAAGTTGCTCTGTCAAAAAGCAAAAAGGCCCCGCGAAAAATTCACCAGATGCATATATAATAGAATTGGGAAGAGCAGTGTCTCGTATTCCCCGTTGAAAGCTCTCTAGTGATGTAACTTAACTGAAAGCCACGAAGCTAAGTTACCTAACAGGTCTCGTGAGTGAATACCGTCGCAGAACGTGCTTTGTGCATAAGGTGTGCATAGCCAGTGGTTTCGGAGCTGGAATAGACCAAAACATTATCAACAACCTCAGAATAAAGACAAGGTCTTGGATAGCCTCTCCCGTGAGAACTCTCCGGAAGGCGAATCTTAAGCAGTGAGCTATTCCTGAAGAATCCGAGTCTCCCCCGCCTAACTCCAGTTGTGCTACATAGTGCTTCGCCTAGCAATTCAGTAACTCAATGCGTACATAGAAATTAGGTTATGTAACGGGGCTTTATTTAAGTAAAAAGTAATAAAGAAAACCTGTGTCTTTTGACTTTTGGTGGCTGTCATGGAAGAGATTAGAGTCGAGGTCTAAGCTCACGGAGTTCCCTAATGTGTCACGGGGTAACGCGGCCGCTTGAGCTCCGACCGCGCTGGGTCTGTTGACGTGATTCAGTCTTGCCCTGCTCGCCAACCGCCTTCATATCGAAGAGTCATGTCCTAGGTCCTAGGTTTTCAACTCATCCAACTTCTACCAAATGATCCGATAAAACTCTTGACCGGCTCTTCTGTTCTAGAAGAGAATCCCCCCGAAATCGCAGGCAGCATGGCTTCCGAACGAGAACCTCTGCTTATACCGTCCATCGCCGAAACATCCTCTCTCCCATCCTCACCGACCTCCACATCTATGTCCTCAATGGATCGCAGGATGCAAACAAGAAGTAGAGATGTGATCCGATACATTGCCTTCGCATCTGCCATTCTGTCCTGTCTTTGCGCAGGCTCCATCACGGCGTATTCACTCTATGGGCATCTGTTCCAAGAACGGCTTCGATACACCCAGCTAGAAGTCAATTATGTAGTCATTGCTGCGGAACTTGCGATGTACCTCCTCGTACCTTTCTTTGGGTATATATGTGATCGAATTGGACCGGCATCTCTGTCATTTGCGTCTGCAATCATGTTTGCGACCGGATACATCCTCGCGGCTTTTACCTATCGAAGCGGGGCATCCCCAGTTACAGGCTTGACGTATCAAAGAGGCTGGCCAATTTGGGTCATGATCTTGTCGTTTGTGATCATTGGAGCGGCAACTACTTGTATGTATATCAGTGCTGTAACAACATGCGCGAAGAACTTCGGGCGAGGAAAATATGCGGGATTGGCGTTGGCATGCCCTATTGCCTCGTTCGGCTTAAGTGGGATGTGGCAGAGCCAAGTCGGAAGTAGAATCCTCTATGAACATCATCGCGATGGCACGAGAGGAGATGTGGATGTGTTCAAGTTCTTTATGTTCCTAGCAATTACACTGCTAGCAGCTGGACTGCTCGGTACCGTACTGTTGAAGGTTGTGGACGAGGAAGAACTCATCGATGAGGCAGTGGATGAGCTGGAAAGAAGCGGACTTCTCGAAGACAGCGAATTCTTTAGACGGGGAAGAGGATATGGGGCGACTGAGACTGGAGAGCACGACGAAGAGGAGGCTCAACGGGCTGAAGATGCAAAAGCCTTGGAGGAGGAGGAAGCAAGAAAGAAGACTTGGTTGCTGAACGAAGAGACCCGCCGCTTCCTCAAGGACCATACAATGTGGTGGCTTGCCGGAGGATTCTTCTTTATATCTGGTAGGATCACTGTAACCTGAAAATGATTCTAACTGACAAACTTTGTAGGGCCTGGTGAAGCATTCATTACCAACCTAGGCACAATCATAGGTACTTTGTATCCTCCAAGCGCAGATACAACACACAACACCTCACCCGCAACACATGTCTCCATCGTAGCGCTGACATCAACCATTGCACGTGTCCTCCTCGGCACCCTCACGGATGTTCTAGCACCGACGCCAGCTTCCCACCATCAAGCCTATGCATCTGCAGCAAATTCAACCGCTTCTCTACCACCGCAAAGGCGCTTCACAGTGTCCCGTGTTACTTTTCTCCTTGGGTCAGGTGTAATGCTGTTCCTCGGACAAGTGTTACTTGCATCTGGACTGATTCAAAATCACGGCGAGCGCTTCTGGCTAGTCTCAACGCTCATTGGCTCTGGCTACGGTGCACTTTTCTCTTTGACACCTCTCATAATTTCTGTGATCTGGGGCGTGGAGAACTTTGGCACTAACTGGGGTATTGTGGCTATGGTCCCTGCAGTCGGAGCCACTGTGTGGGGAGTCATTTACTCATCTGTCTATCAATGGGCTGCTGAGAAATATTCGTTGACCATCCGTATGGCCGGGGAACCGGATGAAGTTCTGTGCTATGGCAAGCAGTGCTATGAGATCACATTCTGGAGCATGGCTGCTAGTGTGTCACTAGGATGCGCATTATGGGTCTGGGCATGGAAGGGGCCCAATGGATGGAGTGCCAGAGGAATTGCTGTTTGATAACTGTAATATTCAATAGGTGGTCATGAGATGTTATTTAGCATTGTGGGCGTTGCGGGGATTTATGCAGGGTCAAACTTTCGTTTCATTATATTGGGATTAACCATCTCTGTTTTTATCTCGCTATGATCGTTAGACGGGTTATAATTGACCATCCCGTTTTCGTTTGAAGGAGTCCGAAGTCATTTTCATAACGAAATACCATCTGCTCTGCATCTATGTGCATGACCGCGTTCTCTTTCCCTTGTTCCTGCCGCTTCACTTCCTTCAAATCGGCCTTCGATGGCTTAGGGTCCTGCGAGGCGGATTGTTGCGGTACAGCCGCGGCCACAGATTGGGTTCTAGAAGAATTTTTACTTGATTTCTTTAAAAGGCCCCAGATTGATGTTTTACTGGGTACTGTTTCTTCTCGTTGTCGTGTTGGCTCCGTAGATGTCTATATTGGTATTAGTGAAATCAGCATTGGATCAGAGCAATTACGAGCCCGCACCAAATGGAAACTAGACTTACCTCGCCGTACTGTGGCTCATCATCCACGTTCCCAGATTCCTCTGTTTCCTCTACTTGAGGTCTCAGTTCTTTCACAAGCCGTTGCGCCATGTCGCTATCCGCCCACCAAAACAGATCCCCGTCCTCATCTCCGTGTTCTTCTAGCACTGCTGAGCTCTCAGCTCCCTCTGCTCGAGGATATCCAACCCTCATCACTAAGTCAAACTCGCCTCGATTGCCGAAGTTAGGGTCACGCATTGTGGGTAGAGGCTCGCCATTCTCGCCGACGGCCCCTCTGGGGATAAGTATCAGGGTTCCTTTCCTGAGTCCCGTGGTGCTGAATTTGGCTATAAACTTCTGGATCGATTCTCTGTCGTTTCATCGTCAGCCATGTTATCTCGCCTAGATTTGGAGGGGAGGGAGTGATGAAAAACATACGTCAGGAGTGATAAGATCCTATCATCTTGGGCGCCCGTAAGAATGCTCTTCTGGACCTGGAGGGACGAAAGGGAGTTTGTCAAGGCATGTAGCTGCGCGTTAATCTGTGCGCCGTAATTGCTGGAAATCTTCTCCTGAGACTTTTCGTGCTTCTGGTGCTGGGAATTTGGGGCTATACTGGATATATACGATGGTGGTGCCTCTTCTTCTATAGGGTCTGGGTCTGGACATGCGGGTGAAGGAATACTGCCTTTGGTGTCCATCTTGATGGATATTGTATTTTGTAAGTGGTCTTGGGACACTGGGAGGTGAGTAGGAGAGAAGCGTCAAGGCTTTACACAGGGCGAAGGGTCGAAACAGGATACTTTGGGCGGAGCCAGTCGAGTGACTTGCTTGACGTATAGATCTCACGTTAAAACTTTCGAATACCAACGATGGAATCCTTATAAAAACCATATCATAGTTTCGGGCGGATTTGGTGTCCAAGCACGCTTAGTTTACGTGAATGGTTTGGAAAGTTTTAGGAGCTTTGTTTGGACATGGAATATCCCGATATCAAGCCAGGGGAACTCCGACTTCTTCACCACACAGACGGGTGAGTCAATTGCTTGGAAGATAAGATCACCTATTAGAACACCAGTCATGATGGTGCCCGAGGGCTGCTTGCGGGGTCATCGCCCGGTTACTAAGAGCAAGCTGGAGCAGATAGTGGCTATGCAACTCGGCAAGGCGTTCCGGTGCTGCAAGAGAAGGGTTCAGCTCCTACTGGGCAATTCCCCCCAGACATGGACCAAGCAAAGGCTTAGAGATGTGAGGAATATGCACCGAACGTCAGATGGACCTTCGAGAAGGCTTCCCCGTCGATCCTGTCTTCTAGCGGCCTCTTGTGTGCTGCGGGATTTACCAGCATACTGCCATCACGAGGCTGACTTCAAGCCAATGTCTGCGCCGGTACTCCCTCGCTTACTCGCTTATCACGGCAACCAAGGCTGAACTCGGCCTTAGACTGCTGCACTCCAGTCTTGAGACATAGTAATACGATCGAAAGTACGTCAAACCCAATGCACAGATATTTCATCATAACTGCCTTGAACCTCCCTAACTGTGCGCTGTGAGCCTTATTTGCTAGTGGCTTGGGTATAAATCTGCCTCTTAGGGCTGAACTTCGGAGCAGGGCGAGCCAAGTGTAAAACGGAGTCAATTGACAGCTACCTAACTGTCGGCGTGCATACAAACATGTTGGGCCAATCGAATTCCCACATAGTGAGGCCATTGGTAAATAATATGATAATCAATTTTACGAACCCGGGACTCCTTCACATGTCCTAGGAGTTGGCCTTTACGCTTTCCACGGGCTATGTCTTCTTAGTTTCTCGCTTGAAGCGTGTCCTTGAAACTTCCTAAGGAAATAAGCACACTTTCTAGATGTATCCTACCTATACCTGGCTATTGCCGGAAGGCAGGTCTCAGCGGTGGTGCTTTGCTTCGCCTTCCTGCCTAGATTCATATGATCCCTACTTAGCATAGTAAACGGTTTCCGTCAGATACAACGCCCAGGTTCTAGCTGGCTGGAGGCACATATATACCGCTCTCTTGAACTTTCTTTATCTCCCCTTCTTTTCCTGCAAGCCACTGTTTTCCAAACCAACTGATTCCTCCTATTATAAGCCTTCGAATTATCTTTCAACGGCTTGAGTTACCATTGAACTATCCTTATTACCATAAAGATGCAATACGTTACTGGTAAAGCTAACCAGTACCTGGCCATTACTGGTCCAGGTATCGATGGTATCAGGATTGAGAAGAAGGGTTTTATCTATCCCTTCCAAATAGTAAGTCATTTGTATGCAGCCTTCAACAACAACAACACAGCTAATTGGCATTGCAGTGTCAAAAAATCAGGTAACTGCTTTCCTAGACAGTTCACTTATGCAATTCTGACCGCAATAGTCTTCTCCCACGAGAATACTCCATTGACCTACAGGCAATGACTCGGGAGAAACTTCAATTTCTCCTCCCAGTCGTCTTCACCATCGGACCCAACTGCAACAAGCGAGGCAAGAACGCAAATAAAACCAAGATTCAAGCCGCAAAAGAGGTTAAGCTTGACCTGAAGGGCAAGCAACCAGCACAGCCCGAAGATAATGCCGCAGCGGCTCTGCAGCAAGACCTCGCTCGGGAAGATGGAGGCGATGCCCTGGTCAAGTATGCAATGCTCCTTGCGGATGGTACATCTAAGGGAACCGATTATCAGCACTTGGATAAAATCGTCAAGGGAATCATCGAGGGTGAGACGAGAGTTATTGTCAGCATGATGACGATGGAGGAGATCTTCAGTGAGCGAGAGCAATTCAAGACTCGGATTTACATGAACATTCAGACCGAGCTTGATCAGGTACGACTACTCACCTCTCTCACACCCGAGGGTTTACTAACGGCCGCAGTTTGGCCTTATGATCTACAATGCCAATGTGAAAGAACTCGCCGATGCTCCTCACTCGAACTACTTCGAGTCTATGTCTAAGAAAGCCCACGAAGGCGCCATCAACCAAGCAAGAATCGACGTCGCCGATGCACAGCGCAAGGGAAATGTTGGTGAGGCACAACGTCACGGCGAGCAGAATCGAGAAATCGCCAAGATCCACGCCGAGACCGCAGTTCAGAAGACCATTAGAGACAGCGAGAAGGCTCGCGCGGAGGCTGAATTGGCCACAGCCAGGACAGGCTATGACCGTGATGTCAATATTGCGCAGATTGAGGCCACCCGACGTACGGAGGAGCGTGATGAGGAGCTGAGAAAGGCAGTCGAGAAGAAACGTGCTGAGACCGAGTTGGAGAGACTGAGAGCCCTGGATGTCGTCAAAGCTACCATTCTCAGGGAGAGTAAACAACAAGCAGCTGATGCAAAGAACTACGAAGCGCAAGCTCAGTCGAATGCTGAGTTCTATAGTGAGCAGAAGGCTGCTGATGCTCGGGCCTATAAGACAGAAGCTGAAGCAAATGCCGGTAAGTTATGAGCCACTTAGGACACCAAATGATTTGTAGGGGTTTTTAATAATTGACAATTTGTTAGCAATCATTGCCGAGCAGAAGACCGCCGACGCAGCTGCATACAGAATCACTAAGGCCGCCGAAGCCAACTTCCTAGCACAAAGCAAGGAAGCCGAAGCAGCGCTTTTGCGCCGCGAAAAGGAAGCTGCCGGTCTCACCGCCATGGCTACGGCATACTCGCACCTTTCGCAAGCACTGGGCGGTCCCGAAGGCTTGATCAAATACCTCATGATCGAGAAGGGCGTCTACACCGATCTCGCAAAGGCCAACGCCGACGCCGTCCGGGGCATGAACCCTAAGATGACTATCTGGAATACCGGCTCGCAAGCCGGTGAGGCAGTTGGTGGTGATGGCAAGATGGGTGGTGTGGAGAGTATCCGCAACATGTACCAGATGCTGCCTCCGCTTATGACGACTATCAACGAGCAGACGGGTGTCGTGCTTCCTGAGTGGCAGTTTGGGAAGCTGGGGCAGGAATTGAGTGAGCGAGAGGTTGATGGCTCGAAGAAGGTTAACGGCATGTTTAGTGGACGTTAAAGTATCTCTTTTGTGTGGGTGGCATTCGTTTCTGCATTTGTGCCTTTGGTAGTTTCTAGGGTTTGGTTCAGCTGTTCGGTCGGTTATGCCTTTGTAAAGTTGTACGATATATCCTTGGCGTTACAGGCGCCTAGCTCTCCTTTGTCTTTTCGATATCTAAATTGTTTCTTAGCTTTCAGAACCTAAGTAATGAATTCAGTATTTATATCAAGAAAAACCGTTCATCAGAAAGTGGCAGTATATTCTTCCGTGAATACGGAGATGGACATGGATATTGATTATGAAGGTTGACTAGACGGGCATAAGGTGAGGCGCGAAGTGCACTTTCACGACGTGGCAATATAATCAACATATGTCTTGACTTTCATGGAGTTGTCCTATTTGAAGATACCGAGGTATTTATTCAACACCAGATATTGGATTCTTCCAGCACTCACGTGGCTCGGGATTGCCACCACGTCAGTACCGCCAAAGTCAGCACTGCAACTATATAAGGAACGCACTGGAAATTAGAAATCCTCTAAGCGAAAGGACTATTTCTCTATCTAGTCTGACTAGAAAGTTTACTAAGATTTAAAGAAATGTCACCAGTTAACCGCTGGCAATCTTTTGTTACTAATGTCATAGTATGTTGGAATGTAATATATGTTTAAATTTCCTTGTGCATAGAATCTTCTAAACTCTAAATCTTGATTGATATGCAAACATAGTTTCTCCATCGGAAGCAAGTCTTTTCTAATTCCTTAACACATGATTCGAATGAATACATTATGTCTACAATTCTCTCTGGTGGTTTCCTATTTTGTCGCCATTCAAGCTGACTTGACCTGTCTGCTTGAGGCGTTTGGTTTAAAGCTTTACCATCATGGTTTTTTCTTTCTTGCTTTTGATATCTTGCTTACTCCTAACCGGTACTACTGCAAACTCCACGCTCAGCCCACCAGCCATATGCTCAGGAGGGGTTTCAAACATTCTCCTACAGACGATTCAATACGAACATCCTGTCTTGATCGATCAATACTTTAGGTCGAATACTACGATCAACGTCAATGGGGGTATTCAGATAACAGTTAATAATGCGCCTGTGTACATCAATACAATTATAACAGCGACTTCTACAGTCACCTACACATCAAGCATTACAGCTACTGTCACTCAGTAAGTATATTCCCCATTGCATTTCCTTATTTAACACTTTCAGAACATCATCTCCTACTTCTCTTGAGACAACCTCAACCACGGTCTCGTCAACATTGTACGTGTTTATACTTTCGTAAGGAAACGTCTGGATCTAATTATTTCAGGAAATCTAGCACCTTAGAGCCGTCGAGTGCACCATTCTTCCTCCAGATTATACCTCGCACGAACTCCAAGAAGCGTCAAGTTACCACATCGCCGATTGGATTTGTTAGTAACTCGTCGCTCATATCTACACAATGTCAATCTAGTGTAACATTTATTATCATTGGAGACAATCTGTTTTCCAATGGTCTGCAATATTCTACTTCACCCAATATTTCGAGCCAAGCCTTTCTACCGTCATCTACGGTATTGAATATTACGACGACCTTTTTCGTTGATAACGGTATTCTTGTTTGGAAAAATGCTTCGTTCATCTCTGGCACAGCATCCTTTTGCTCCATTGGGGGTGCACTACAAGTTATCTTCGATGGCAACCTACCCACAGACTGCTTACCGCTGGAGCTTATTAGTGTACCGGCCGATTGCTCTAAACTGGCTCCAATAACTTTGACTAACTGGCCGACTGTCTCTTCATCGAGCAGTCAGTCTTCCAGTATTTTGAATTCAAGTTCAACCCTCAATTCTCCGACTTCTTCCGAGCCCGGCACCCCTCCAATAACATCTCTTGCATCAACTACAAGTAGCTCATCACCATTCACAACGGATTCCTCGTCAATTACTTTCCCTTCTTCTATCTCAATTACTTCTTTAATTTCATCAACACAAGCTTCTTCTATTTCAGGTACGTGGACTACTATAGGTCTCCTTGCCACCTCTCTCTCTATCTCCGATGGACTCTTCATCCCTTTCAAGCACCGCAAGCAAGACCTCAGCAGATTCTCTCATGCGAAAATTGAACCTCTGACCTTGATATCCACTTCAGCTTCTTTGGCCAAGAATCTAACATCTATTACAGAAACCTCCAGCTCCATATCCTCATCTGAAAGTCCAACATCTCCTGTCACAGAGACTTCCAGCTCGTCTTCTGAGACATCAAGCTCAGCATCCTCGTTTGACATATCGAGTTCAACTTCTAGCACAGAGATTCCAAGCTCGTCTTCTGTATCCTCCATCGAAATTCAAACTTCTACTTCGACATCTTCTACACAGAGCGATACATCAGTTAGTCAATCAAGCAGCGAGACTTCAACTAGCGAATTATCCACCAGTCAAACATCATCCAGTCAGACCTCAACTAGTCAAAGTCCAAGCAGTGATATTTCCACCACGCAGACGCCTACCAGTGTGTCGTTTACGAGCCCAACGTCAACAAGCGAGACATCAACTAGTTTCTTTTCCTCTACGACATCTTCCGAGTCCTCTACCTCAACCGCTTCCAGCGATTCGACAATATCTACTGATTCTGCTTCATCTACTACGTCTACGGATTCTTCTACCTCCACTACCTCGAGTGATTCGACAACAGTAACTGCATTTTCTGATTCCTCTACCTCAACCACCTCTAGCATTTCGACAATATCTACGGATTCTTCTACCTCCACTACCTCGAGTGATACGACAGGAGTTACCACATCTTCCGGGTTTTCTACCTCAACCGCTTCCAGTATTTCGACAATCTCTACGGATTCTTCTTCTTCCACTACCTCGAGTGATTCTACCACGTCTACGGATTCTTCCACCTCCACTACCTCGAGTGATTCGACTATAGTAACTGCATCTTCTGAGTTCTCTACC